>VSMD01139095.1:0-25093 GCA_008750895.1 Mirza zaza | reverse complement strand
ACCCCGGCACTGGATACCTGCATCTCAGAAGTGAGCCTTTCTCAACATTCCTGTCCCCCATATGGCAGCCAAATCCTGTCTAGTATCCATGGGGCATTTAGGGCAGGAGAGAGTTTCACCCTCTTCCCCCGGTGGTAGCTGGCCTCTGTGTCAGTATGGAAGCCTGGATGCTGGGGCGTTTCTGGCCCCTTCCCCAGTGTGACTGCTCTACTCCTCCTTCAGCTCGGTGTACCTCAGCTTCAGATCAGGGACATGTGGGTTGCCCTGTTTCTTCCCACCCCACCCCCGTGGTAGGGTGCTAGCACCTGTTACTCAGTGCAAGGTTCATGATGGGGATAATGGCGTTTCCTGACTCTGCCTCAGAGTTTACCTTTGCCTGGGTCTGGGGGAGGAAGGGAGGGTTTTTCCCACCTCCCCAGTGATACTGGGTTCCACCTCTGACCAGAGGCAATGACTCTGCCTGGGCTGTAGAGGCAGGATCGATTCTTGCCCTTCCCCCATGGGCACACAGCCCTTGGCTCCCACTTCCAGAAGGGTCTCTCTTCAAGAAAGGGAAGCGGGCAGGGTTTGTGTGCCTGTGGACTCCTGGGGGCTAGAGAAAGTGCTTGTGAGGGAGTGCAGACTTCCTTGTGTTGGGAGCCACCAGGGGTCCCTAAACCACCACTCTATCGCACACTTGGCCTTTAAGAATTTGTTAATGTTTTGTTTTCTTCTTACCCTCTTTTAAGGTGGTTGCCTCTTCATGGGGTGCTTTGCTGAAGGTGAAGCAGTTTGTGCATCTGGTCTCATTTAGCTCACCTGTTTGCTTTGCTGCCTTCGCTCTCTGATGGTCCAAGGCAAATCATGATTTTATTGATTATTTAGCTTTTTTTTGTTGCTAATGTGGAAGCCACATTGTTTTGTAGCTTTATACATCTTAATGGAAGTGAAACAGGACCCTTCTTTTGTGTCTTTCACTTCCAACTTTCTCCTCGAATCTCCTGTTCCATCAATAGGTACCAACTCTTCACCCTCTTTGGGGGAAGATATCATTTGATCTCTATGCACCTAAAAAGAAACTGAAGCCATTAAGATATCTTATCTCTCCTTCTTAAGAGTTGAGTGAAGAATTAAATCTTCTAAAAGTTATATTCTCAGTCTAAAGTTTTAGTATTTCAATACTACTTGCCTAAGTAATTACTTTTTAAAAAAGGGTCATGAAAAAGGGGAAAATGGCTATAGATTTTAATGGGCTTTTTCTTTGAGTTATTTTAGACTCTTAACAGTTGTTTAATTAGACCACCTTATATTATATAGAATACATGCTTTTAAAATATTATAACTTTTGTATGACTTAGACATATGAACTACAAACATTTGGAAGAAAGTAGATGAAAAAGCATTTGGAACAAACTGGCTTTGGCTCACAGATGAAATTTTATTTGATCTTAATATCTGATGACTTTAAAAATGAAATAAAAAAGCTTTGTTTTCCAGTTTTTAATTATTTTGGCATGAAACAACGAAGAGTAATCCAAGAAGAGTGCATTGAGTAGGATAATGTAATGTGAAATGCCAACAAAACTAATGACTTAAGAATGGAAAAAGTAGGAGACTGTTTTATAATTCAAAGATTGAGAAAATAGCTTATTCAATTTGATTAAAGAGAAATTTTGGTGATTTTATTTCTCTTACTAACAAATGGGTTAGCTTTAGAATTTGTATTTCAGCTAGGAGTATGGGCCTGCTTAGTAGATAAAGCAAGCAGTTCACATGAACTTCTGACTCATTTCTGAAGCTTGAAATGTCTAGAAAAGTAATCATAAACCAAGAAACCAACAGAAAACTTGCAAAACTGAATCTTAGGAAGAAAACATTTAATTTAAATGCTTATAGCAGTTTGTGGATGTCCAAGGCACCAAAGCACAGAAAGGTAACTTACTGTTGCAAATAGGAGAATTTATTCATTCATTTATTCTATATTTCTTTATTTAGTCTTACACAGACAACTTGAATTCACAGACATAATAATGCTGTTTCAGACAGAAATGTAGCACCTCATATTTTCAGAACACGGAGTTTGATAACTGAAACACAAAAGTAATTGTTCAATATCTACTATGTGACTGGCAAGCTCTGTGCGACATGCTGTGAATACAATGACAGGGCACAATATCTGCCTGTAAGTCCACTAGTTTTATTTAAAACCACCCCTTAAAGCTCTCACTCTTCAGTTTTTATGCTGAAGCCAAATTATAGCTGCATAGAACTTAATCTGAGTGATGACTGACTGCTTAAAGTTGAACTTTGAGGCTTTATTTAGATACATAATCTTCACACAGGACCTTATTTTCAAAATTATGTATCTCCTTTACTCTCTAGGTTTTACGGAATTGTCTAATACTTCTACCTACAATTTCTAGGATCCTGCCAGAAGAGAATTCTTCTTGTGCTCTGCTTCAGTGGCACGGATGGATATGGTGAGCACTGCAGGCTCTCTCCTGATTCTGGATTCCTTTGCTTTTATTGATCAACCAGCTTCTCCATCTTCTGTGCTTGGTCCTTTTCTACTATCCGTTGAAGGTTCGGTCTTGTCCCTCTTCTCTTATTCTATCTTCTCTTCCCAGGCAATGTCAACTGTCTGCACGAATTCAAAGGCTGTTTTTATATTGATAACTTCCAATATATTTCTCATCCACGACTTTCTTCTGAGCATTAGTTTGGCTACTTGAGATTTCCACATGGGTGTATCATAGTCAATTCGAATTTAATATATTCCTCAGACGAGCTCTTGATCATCAGCTCAAGACAGCTTCTCCTCCCATGTTCTCCCTAACGGTAAATGATAGAACCACCCACTAGCAATCACACCGGAGACCTGGGAGTCATCTTTGCTTCTTTCTCCTCTTTAACCTCCACGACCTATTTTTATTACCGGCTCCTAAATGTCTCTGGAATCCATCTACTTCTTTCCTTTCACAGTCACCATTCTAATCTAAATCCACATCATCTGTCACCTGCTTTTCTGTAATAGCTTTCTGTTGACTTCCCCTATTTCTAATTTTGCTGCTGGAAATCAGTTGTCCTCACTGTGGCCAGAGTAATCAGTTTGGAATGAAAACATGATCAGATCTCATTTCCTTAGGATAAGATTCAAAGTCCTTTCATGGTCTGCGGGTCCTCCACATCTGGCCCTCTGCCCAAGACTCCAGCCTCTCTCCTTACTTATTCTCTTGCTTTCTACGTTCCAGCCATATTGGAATTTTCTGGGTCCCTGAGTTTTCGTGTTCTTTTCCAGCCAAGTGCTTTTTGAACATGCTGCTGCTTATGGTTCCCCTTCTACCCATCATAAAATGCCTTTTATTTCTAGCCTGCAAATTCACTTCCCCTGGGAATCCTTTTCTGAGCCACCTGGGGGTGTGCCCCATAGCACCTGGTATCCCCCTTAGACTGAAGCTTTGTGAGGTCAGGACTGTTTCTTTCCCATCGCTGTATCCTAAGCACCGAGCAGAGTGCCTGTCATCAATAAATATCTGTGAATGAATTAAAAAATACAGGCAACCAGTTTGCTTTGGATACAAATAATGTGAATGTTTAGGATTCATAGAATAATTTCCAACTTTACTACCCTGTAGATAATCCATTTAAGCACTCATATTCCCATGGTCCTCAGTAAGGGCTTAAATGCTTCCCATGTCTGCACTGTGTAAACCAAGTTTGTGTTAAGAATGTCTGAGCAGGACACAAGCTTCTTGCTTAGGCACGTGACATGTTGTAGGTTCAGAGGGAAAAGCAGCATGGTGAGAGAACTTCCAGACCCATGTGCCCCTCACACTTTTGAGTGGATGAGTCCCCAGCTCTAGCGGCCCTTATAAATGGGGCTCTGAGATGACATTCACTCTGAGACACAAGATCATGATGTAGACTTTCCCTTGCAGGATTTTTAGAATTCATTTGTTCTTCAGGGAGTTGAGACTTTGTCTCAATGTGTCCCAGCTTCAGGAATGCTTGTGATTCATTTTAAGGGAATATAGTGAGTACAATGAGGCAATTTTCTGAGAAGTTATTATAGCATAATAACAATAAAAAAATAATGAAATGTAGGATTTATTGAATGATTATTGTGTTCCAGGAACTGCCTAATCACTTTACCCTTATTAACTCATGTAATGCTTATCCGATCATATAAGATAGGTACCATACTTAACTCCATTTTCACATGAGGAAACTGAGGTTAAATAACTGGCCGAGGGTCATATGGCAGTTATTTGGAGTAGCCTTGATTTAAATAATCTGTTGGGAAATAATCTTACGCCATACAACAGTGAAAGATCTACCAGCCTCCTTCCTACATGTTGCCCCTGGCCTACCTCCCAATGCCAGGCTGGGCCAGTCTCTCCTTATGCTCTGAGCTCTTCATCTCTGTCCCACCCCTCCTCAACACTTGCATCTTGCAGTTTATAATCTGCACATTTCAGGATGAAAGTAGAAAGCTCTGGCCCTGGGGTAGGCCAGGCAATCTAAGTATAAATTTGCTTTTGAAGTCTTTTATCCCTTTAGAAGATTAAGATGGGTTTGTTGGAGCAGAAGGGGATTGGAGGCTTAGCACTTTGAGGGCTGAAGGGAGAAATGTCTATCCAGGAGAGGTGTGAGGATCCCCCCAGCTAGGAATGGGGAGAGGATGGGGATCTTTGAGTGCTTAGTACCTCTGAAGTGGGGAGGAATGGTGCTTACATGGTGGGCTTATGGAAAGCTGTGGCCTTTAGAATGGAGGCAAAGGTCCACAAGGTCAAACTTGGCCAGGAGGCAGTAGAGCTGTTGGGAGAGCCACCCACATTTAAACGAATCCTTGGTTTGGCCAGAAGCAGAGCACTGGTGACCATATCGGCTGAGGAACAGGCCCTTCCTTGTGACCCAGGATCCCATATAAACACTGGGTTGTCCATTGGTGCACGGTGTGTGGAAAAAGACCTGAAAATTGGCTGTTATGTTTGCCTTCCAGCCCATCTTGATGGCTTGGACAATTTAGTTGTATCTACACATTTGCAATAAACAAATGTGACATTATTTGCATCTTGAGTGCCTTGGATCAATCAGCATGCCCTTGTTCCAGTAGGCCTTGGCTACTTCCCAGCTTGCAGATTAGCCCAGATGAAAGAAGGAAAAGGTGGCTCACTGGCAACTGCTGCATAATCTTACATAATCAGAGAAGGGACCTTGTCAAATCATCCTGGAAATGCATTCTCTGAATAATAAGACTTTTGGTAGCAGGTATATGTCTATACTCTAGAGTTATTGCTCAAGGTAACACTATTTTTTCAAAGTCAGTGGTTACTAAATTTAGTTCAAAATACTTCATGTCAGTTAGGAATAAAGTGAGAAAATACAACCTGTGAATTTACCTTTATTACAGCAGAATGTGATATGAACAGCTGTGAAATCTTATTTTTATTTAGCTTTATCTAGCCCACATGTAATCTCTATCAGTCGGAGAAGGCTCTCAATGTAATTTTCTTGGTTTGAATTATCTTAGATCAATGACAACTGTACCTTTTAAAAGATGTCTAAGGACAGTTAAGAATTATTCAGTTGAGCACGTTACAAAAAGATACAGTTTTATTTCACAAGGGATATTTAAGTAATAAATGGATTTTTAGAAGATTACCTGAGCTTTTGTGTTTTATTAGTTGAATCTCTTTATGTAAATGTAAAGTCTCTACCATTTTTTTTTTTTTTTTTTTTTTTTTTGAGACAGAGTCTCACTCTCTTGCCTGGGCTAGAGTGCAGTGATGTCTGCCGAGCTCACAGCAACCTCAAACTCCTGGGCTCCAGCGATCCTCCTGCCTCAGCCTCCCGAGTAGCTGGGCCTACAGGCACACACCACCATGCTCAGCTAATTATTTTTCTATTTTTAGTTGTTTGGCTAATTTCTTTCTATTTATAGTAGAGACGGGGGTCTCGTTCTTGCTCAGGCTGGTCTCAAACTCCTGAGCTCAAGCAATTCTCCCACCTCGGCCTCCCAGAGTGCTAGGATTACAGGCGTGAGCCACCGCGCCCGGCCCTCTCTAACATATTTTTAAAATGTTATTTTCAAAGAGGTAGAAGCATGATTCCCAGGCAAAATTAAAATGAACATATACCATTGATTTTATCTATCTCATTAATTAATGAAGGAGCCAGTTGGATGTTAATACTGGTTCAAAGAACACATAAGAAGCTAGGGCATTTATAACCAATTTAATAAAGAGATATTAGGATAAGATTGCTAAGTTAGTTGTAAAACTGTTTAATGTATGCCATAAATGTTTGAGGTTATCTGTTCTATTGAATAGATATCTACACATTAAGTACATTCCCTAGGTCTAGGACCTTTAATCAGCAGGAAACAGTACATTCCCCTAAACAATTCTTGGATGGCCCCATGTGATTCTGAAAGTATGTACTATGCACCTTTTTTTTTTTTTGCCAACTTTCAGATAAATTTTCTGACATATTTTTTCAGAAGGACAATTGACTCAGTTCATTTCTGTGAGTCCACATCCCTTCTGTGACCTGTAGAAGTGACCTACTTATGTATACTTTCCTTACATGTTCCTGGTCTCCCAGCTGGGTCACGGGGTATATAGTTGTGGAGGACAACGATGCTTCTTTGGTCACAGAACAAGGCAGAATTCAAGGTAAACAGATACATTAACAGAACATCTTCATAAATATTGCAGTTTCCCAAGGAGTTCTGGGTTCTCCCTTTAATACACAGATGGATGACATAAGCATAAAGCCTTGATCTTCTTTTTGAGTGAGTTTCCAACATTTTAGAGTGAGGAGTTAATGGATTCTTTACCAGAAGGGTTATTGAAGAAACATTTTTATAGTTTAGGGATGAGGAGCCCAGGCACTGAATTCAGAGAAATCAGAGTCCTAAGCCCGGTATAGCACTTATTAACTGTGTCCTCTTGGCCAGCTACTTAGCCTCACAGCTACTTGGCCAGTCTTTTCATGTGGGCTATTGTGAAGGTTATATAAAAGAACAAACATACATGCACACTACAGTGAGCGTTGGACATGAGTATTGCTCAGTAATAAAAAAATAAAGAAGAAATTATTTTTACTGATTCTAGGTCAGATACTGTACTAGGTAACCTAGGTGTTGGGCATTGAAGAGGTGACATGTTCTTATACCTGAAGATAAGTGCTCTTCATGGGGGGGAGGGGAAGAGAGAGAGAGAGAGAGAGAGAAAGATCTGTATTGAATAATTATAATACAAAGTGGTTTCCACTATCATAGATGGTCTAGAAAGAGCTCTGGATATACTGGTAGCAAAGCCATTAACTCTGCTTAGTAGGGGGCTGGTATGTTGGAGAATGTACCAGGAGATGACATTCAAGAAGGGCTTTGAAGGAATAGAAAAAAGGTCCTAAATCAGGGCTCAGCAAACTTTTCTATAAAGGGTCAGATAGTAAGTATTTTAGGCTTTGCACACTGTGTGGTCCCTGTCACAGCCACTTAGCTCTTTCTTTGAAGTGTAGAAACAGCCTTAGTCAACATGTAAATGAATGGGCGGGGGGGGGGGGGGGGGGGGGGGGGGGGTGTTGTGTTCCAGTACAGCTTTATTTACAAAACCAGGTGTTGGCTGGGTTTGGTATATATATATACACATACACATAGGCTGTAGTTTGCCAACTCTGGGCCTAGAGGATGAACTAAAAGATGAAGTCCATTCTGGAGGTTGGCAGGGTGTAGGAATGGGAGGAAGTTGTTTTGGGATTCGATGGTGAAGCTGTCACAAAGGAAATTGACAGAAAGTAAGAGTACTGATTTTCCTTATCTTGAATTTCAAGCAAGGCAGTTTCTGGCAACATTTTCAAATATTCTTGGATTGTCAAGAGTGGAGCACCACTGGGGCCATGCCAAGCATGTCCCCTGGCATGAAAGGGCAGCACTCAAGAAGAAGCATCCTGGGGCTTGCTGGAGGAAGGGCTGTTACCTATCGGTCTTATTCAAGAGTTGAAGCGTGAATGAAAGGCCAGGAACTGGGAGCAAATAAGCAACTATGAGCGTTAGGGTGGCCAAGAGGAGGCAAAGAAGTGCATTGGAAGCAGCAACCAGGGGGATGGCAGGGGCAGAGGGGGGCACAGCCTGGGGAGGCAGGTGCAGACGTAAGGTGGGGAACGCTGGGCTGATGAGGCTGTTCTCTAGGTGGAGGTGGTACACCTAGCCTGGGGGTAGGGGTGGGTGAGAGGTGGCAATTGCTATGGCTCTGCAGTTTGCCAATTTGGGATCCACAGCTTATGTCCCAGAGAGATAGGATCAACAATCTGTTTTATAGCACCATATGAGCAACTCTGGTTTCTCTTCAAAACCAATAAATCTTTTCCTTTTAGTAAAGATTTCCATGGAGAGGAACAGTTATGAGTTGGTAACCAAATTTTTTGAGGTCTTGGTCAGACAATGCTAAGTAAAAAGAAAAAAAAAAACACAAAAAACCCCCAAACAAACCATATGAGCATTATTTGCTAAGCGTGGGTAATGCATGTTAGAAGTCTGGTGAGTTTCAGTATTAAGATATAATAGAACAAGGGCATATATAGCTGGAAAAAAACACAAAAGAGAAGAACAATTTATGTGTCTGGCAGAGTAAATTCAACATTTGAAAAATATCACATTTACAAAAGGAACAGACTAGATAAAGGAGATTTTGAGGATTTTGGTTGCTTAACATAAACCAACAATCTGATGTGGCAGACAGATACCAAAACAAGATAGTTTTTTTTTCTTGAAAGCAGGTGATTCTAGTCTGCCAGAGTCAGCATAATAAGTCTGTTTTAACCTTCACAAAAAAGTATCCTAAAGTAACCTGATGGTAAGTAGTCACTTTTTTTTCTATTGTTCTGTTTCCTTGCTCCCACCTTACAAAGCCCACTGTTCTACTATCGCCCACTGGGAACTCTCATCCATGTTGTAGAATGGAGGCCACCCAGATTCATGAATGGGAAACCAAAGCTAATTCAATCTTCAACTAAATTTGTTTAATTTTGTCTTTTGACAATACTATATTATATATTGCTTTTTATACTCACCAAATTTTGTAAATATATTTGTAAGCATTGATGGAGTCTATATAGTTTTTATTCCTAATGACTAAATTTAATTAATCATGCTGAGGCATCCTAATGCATGTAGCTATTATAAATAAGGAACATTTTTTTATCTTTGTTTAAAAAGTTGCTTATAAGAATGTGGAATATTATTATTACTATAATATCAGAATATCTGAGAATACAGTCAGATATTCACGTATTTTTATATTTATGTGTACCTATATATGTGTAGGTACGTATAGATATATTTAATTGTAGAACCTTTAGAACTATAAAGCACATATCTTAAATGAATGAGAGACTGGAAAGATTGTTTTAGCTGCAGGTATGGTGTATTGGTCTAAACCACTTAAACGTGCCCAGGGAGATATATCATTCCTTCTTGTAACAGTCTTCAGTTTGACTTTAAGAGAAAACAATTAAAAATGGCTCAGTAAACTCTGAAAGGACTCCATTTTATGGCTGATTGCACCACTAAAATAAGAAACTATTGCCTGTGAAATAGTCTGATTGAATTCCTGATGACATGGGTCAGTTTTATTGTTTTTTAAAAGAAAGCCACATTTAAGATAGGTGCTTCAAAATGGTTTTTAAGCTCCCAAATATTTTTGCGTTTTTATACAGTGGATGAGAAACATTTGGAAAGCCAATAAAACGTTTGTGAACTCAGACTAATAACAAAATACATTAAAATCTTTGAAATAATAGATTAGTCTATTCTTAATTCGCCTGCTGTATGATCAACCAGAAATTGCATCCTTAAACCCTTTTTGATATGTTCTTTTTAAATTGTTATTTAAAAAATTCAGTTCAATTGCCTTAGTGCTTCAGGTTTGGGAAATACAAAGAAAATTCTAAGCCCTACAACAGATGGAACAGACCGCCCCCCCTTGGCCAATGGGACCCCAGAGGAACCCTAAAACTGAATTCCCAGCCATGACAGTATGGGAAGTCAGATGTGCCTCATTATACCTGCTCCTTTGTTAACTGCCGTTAGGCTTTCTTCCCTAAGGGTTAAACAGAAACCAGCCTTTTGAAAAAATTGTTCCACAGCTGATTTCAACCGCCTAGCACTGTGCCTCCCTTTTGCAGTTTTGGCACGACTGACCAGCATTCCTTCCTGGTAAGAGACCACTGGCCATGGAGTGGTGCTGACCAGTCTAAGGGGAATGTGCAGTGAGGGTTTTCGGGTCCTCTGCTTCATCATTTGGCATCAGAGGGCCAAGAACTCCACCCTCAGATCATGCTAATGCTGCCATTTTCTGAACATAGATCTCATGAAATAGCATGAAGCTCAACTATGCACTCCCATGTTTCTCCTTTCATAGATGTTAATGACTCCTCCTATAATTCATTAAGGATGTATATTTGGCCAATCTGCTCAGCACAATTCCTGCTCCCATGGCCTTTCCCTGTCAGTTAGTGTGTGCTCCCAGCTTCTGTCCCAGGCTATTGCTTCCCAGCCTGTCAGAATGGCCACCCTGCAGGCTGCAGCCCTCTACAAGAAATAAAGCTCTCCTTTCCGAATTTATAAACTCCTCATTCCTCAGTTGACAGGTGAGACATGAAAGACATAAATTACTTAAAGTGTCAATTCTCAAACTTTTTAAAAACGCCACTGTTACTAGCTTTCAGTGGAAAATGAACTCATTGATAATAGAGAATTGGTGAGGAACAAAATAATGAAAGTGGTACAAAAATTCAGGCACAATGAATTTTTTACAGTATTCTTTGATGGAACTCCTGGTGTACAACTGAAAGTATCTGGAATTGTAGATGGATCTTCCGTAATGATAAAGAAAGTGTTAGGTAGATAGTTAGGATCCCCAACTCTCCTCGGGACAAAGCAAGATTCCCTGCTTTGTTGCTGTCTTGAGCAGTTGCTCCACCTGGGAAGAAGGGTAAGGGCGAACACTCCATTGTGGTGTTGCCCCACCCTTAATCCTATCCCAAGAAACTGCTACACCTGGGGAAGGAGGGAATGCTCAGGCATGATAGGATTTAGAAAGTGACCTAGAGTAGCTAAGGGTAATTATTATGCCATTAGCTTGAATCTGCATTGTGGTTCACCGCTCCCCCACATCCCAGGTAGGCTTTTGGAGAGGGAGCCCATATATGCAGATGGAATTTTGTGGACACCTATTGATCATTGGATAACATCCCACATCTCCCAAGAGCCCACACCTGGACGGGCTATTGAAAGGAAACAATCCGAGAATTCAGAGAGAGTGGATCAGTCAGTGAGTCAGTGAGTTGATCTATCTCTCTCCACTTGTGGAAAAAGACTCATTTTATTCTACAATAAAGGGCTGCCATTCTGATGCAATTAAAAGGCAAAAAAAGAAAAAAATTAAATAAAAAATTAGAAAAAAATTTTTAAACATTTATTAAAAAAAAATAAAAAAGAGCTGCTTGTGTGAAACTGCTTCCTGCCTGGGGTAACTTTGTGGTATTGGCCCTGCTAGTGATTTGTTCCAACATATTGGCCCTGCTGGTGACTTTTTTCAAGATAATAGTCTAGACTTGACATTTTGGTCATTTTTTTGGCCAAGAGTGCACCAAGAACCGAGGGCAGACTGCTGCCCTGACAAAAGGACTTGCATTTTTGGATCTGTTTACAGTCCATAAGGAAGACTTTCACCTACTACTGGTGGGTAGAATACTTTGCTTTTTGAATTACTAGTTTAAAACAATAGACGAGGCATAGTAGCTCATGCCTATTATCGTAGCACTCTGGGAGGGCAAGGTGGGTGGATCGTTTGAGCTCAGGAGTTCGAGACCAGCCTGAGCAAGAGCAAGACCCTATCTCTACTAAAAATAGAAAGAAATTAACTGGCCAATTAAATATATATATATATAAAATTAGCTGGGCATGGTGGCACATGCCTGTAGTCCTAGCTACCCGGGAGGCTGAGGCAGGAGGATTGCTTGAGCCCAGGAGTTTGAGGTTGCTGTGAGCTGAGCTGACGTCTTGACACTCTAGCCCAGGCAACAGAGTGAGACTCTGTCTCAAAAAAAAAAAAAAAAATGATAGAAATGATCTGAGAGTCAGATTGTTCAGTACAGAAGAGAAATGACTGAAGTGAGATAGGAAGGTAGTTTGTTGTCCCAGAGGCACAGTGGCAATTTTGGGAAGCAAAGGATTAGAGACTACAAATGGAAACAGTGTTAAAGATTTGGCTTTTAAATACTGATGGGCTTGAATGGTTTTCTTTCTATCCTGTGATGGTTTTTCTGTGTGTGGGTATTTGGTGGTGGTGATGGTGGGAGATTGGGCACTGAAAAGAGGAAGATAGAAAAAGAGCTGATAAGAAGATAAGGTATCTCTAGGGAGATAATCAGACCATTTGCCAATAATAGTCATTTTGTCCTCTTTTTAAATAGGTACTTATGCCTTTAGTTTTTTTTGTTGTTGTTATCTTATTTGAGCGGTAAATATTAATAACTATAGAATAAGCAATTTTCTTCTAATCCCTGATAAGAAAATGCATCTGAGGTTACACTATTAAGTGAAAAAAAATTGCTTTTGGTTTAAGGTAAATATTCCTTATCAAATGAAAGAATTACTGTTTATGCAATCATTTGATAATTATTTATTGAATTCTTACAACATTGTGGCATTCTGCTGGGTGCTTGAAATATCCTTCTGGATCTAATTTACTAAGAGATTTAAAAATTTTTTTTAAAATAAGGACTGACAGCTGAGTTTTGTCAAATATCTTTTCTGTACTTGTTTAGAAAGACAAAGTTTTTCTTTTTTAATTTCTAGTATGTGTCGAATTACATTAATGTATCTTCTCATGTTAAATCACTCTTACATTCTTGCAATAAAACTGATTTGGCCATTTTTTGGAAAAAAAAAGTCTTGATTTTGACTTGGTATATTCTTATTTGGACTTAGTGAATTTTTTGAATTATTAAACTATAATTATGCCAACTTTATTTAAAATTATTGAATACATATTCATGAGAGAGACTGATGTAATTTTCTTTTCCATACTAGTTTGTCAAATTTTGTATCAGGAATATGCTACTTTTGCATAATTCATTGGGGAGTTTTTCACTTTTTCTATTATCTAGAATAATTTATATAGCAAAAGCATTAAATGCTTTTTGGAGTAGAGCTTACCCTATAAAATTGAGTCTAGTGTCTCTTGTGGACAAAATTTTAGAACATCTTTTTAACATTTCTCTATTGTTATTGATATATCTTCTTGAAGCAATTTTTATAATTACTTTTTTTCCTAGAAAATTATTCAGTTCAGGGAAAAATTTTAAATTTAGCCTCTGCATCTGGCCAGGAGGCACGAGATAGAGAGAGAGAGAGAGAGAGAGAGAGATATGTCAGAGTCATAATTAGGCCAGGCCTAGACATGGAGTATATTACTTTTATGAGTTGGGTTAAATATTCTATTAGATTTTCTTTTGAGCTTAATACTCAGCACATTAATTATTATTACTACCAATAATATAGAATATTTACAAATATTGCAATCATAGTATACTTTATGAGCTGCAATTTGGCCTGTTCTCCCTGCTTTGTGTATCATGGACATCTTTCTTAGCTCATGGAGAGCAGGTTTTCTTAAGCTCAGTACTATTGACATTGGGCCAGACAATGTTTGTCGTGGAGACTGTGCTGTATTGTAGGGTGTTTATCAGCACCCCCAACCTCTACCCACTAGGTATCAGTAGCACATCCTTTCCCAAATTGTGACAATCAAAAGTGTCTTCAGATATTGCCCAGTGGCTCCTGGAGGTAGGGGCAAAATTGCCCCCTGATGAGAACCACTGTTATGGAACTACTCTACTCTTTTTAAAGCAGCTGCACAGAACTTTATGAATGTACTATAATTATTGAATAACCTACTCATGACTCTTTAGTTTTGTCTAATTTTCCACTATTATAAAATGCTGAAATCAATATTCTTTCACTCTTTTGTGTTTCTTTGGGATAAATTCTAGTATTGGAATTGCCATATAAAATACACATACATTTTTCACGTTAATATTGCCAAAAGCCAGCAAGAGAGGTTATCCCAAGAAGCACTCTCATTGGCCAAGTATTACAGTGGTTGTTTCCTCATACAGTCTCCAAAATAGATTATTAATCTTTTTTTTGAGACAGAGTCTCACTTTGTTGCCCAGGCTAGAGTGAGTGCCATGGCATCAGCCTAGCTTACAGCAACCTCAATCTCCTGGGCTCAAGCGATCCTACTGCCTCAGCCTCCCAAGTAGCTGGGACTACAGACATGCGCCCCCATGCCCAGCTAATTTTTTCTCTATATATTTTTAGTTGGTCAATTAATTTCTTTCTATTTTTAGTAGAGATGGGATCTCTCTCAGGCTGGTTTCAAACTCCTGATCTTTAGCAATCTGCCCACCTCGGCCTCCCAGAGTGCTAGGATTACAGACGTTAGCCAGTAGGCCCGGCATTATTAATCTTTTCGATTTTAGTTAATCTTATTGTTTTAATTTGCATTTCTTTGCTTAATAGATGATAGTCAAATTTTTGTATCTTTTCCTGTGTTATATCTGTTATATCCATTGCCCCTCTTAATATTGGGTTATTAATCATTTCATTCATTATTTGTAGAAATTCTTTATATATTCACACTCTATTTTGTGTATTGAATTTTTTTCTCAACTTGTTCTTTGTCTTTTATCCTGATTTTTAAATTTGTTTTAGCATAATTTTTATTTTTATGAGGTCAAATCGATATCATTCTTTAATTATTTAATATTCCTCTGCCATTCTCAGAAAGACTACTCATACCCTGAGATGATTAAAATATTCATTTTATTCTATAGTTTTATGTTTTTATTATTGACATTTAAATCTTTGATCCCTATGGAATTTATGCTATGAATTATTATGTAAAAATCAGCTTAATTTTTTTCCTCAAATGGTTGTCCCCCTGTCCTGTAACTTTTATGTAATAGTTTGTCCTTTTCTTTCCATTCAAAATGTCACCTTGTCATGTACTAAATTCCCAACTACCTCTTCTCTTCTATTTATTTATTTGCTCATTTCTGACAAGTACCATAGTGTTTTATTTACAAAGTCTTTATAGTAAATTTTGATATTTGGTAGGAAAGTTCTCTTTTGTTCTTTTTCAAAATTGACAAATGTATTCTGGCACATTACTCTCCTGTGAATTTTAAAGTCTATTTATTGTGTCCCATGACAAATCTTGTTGGGTTTTTATTGTGATTGCCCTGATTTTATACATTATTTGAGGGAGAATTAAAAGGTTAAACTATTGAATCTTCCCTTCCATTAACTTGGTTTATCTCTCCATTTATTCACTTCTTTTAGGGCCTCTAGTAAAATTTTTCTTCAGTAGTTTTACTTGGTTGGTCGTATCTCTCTCAGGCTACTGATTTTCTTCAAATGACTATTTATCCTCAGTTGTACATTTATTTTTATGAAGGAAATATTTACTGATTAGAACAGAAAACCAATGTGAGTATGTTAACCCAGATACCTATCCCTTGCACGGGCTGGTAGGCTCTAGGCTTGGTAGTAGTGGGCAGGTCCTGTTTCGTAGGTGGACTTCCCACTGGTATATGTGGAAGACCTTCCTACCCCGATTGCTAAGTGAGAATAACTTTCCAGTTGGGGAGTAGGGGAGGCGTATACTTTGGTGTGTTTCACTCCTGGGAAGAGCTGGGTCAGGCTCTAATGCCCATAACAGACACCTAATCAAGTGCATCTTTCCCTTTGTTTAGATTTAGGATGGAGTTCTCAGAGTTCTGGCTGAGAGCAGGTGCTGCAGCCAGCTGTTCTAGCTGAGGATGGACTGCCTGGCCTGGCTGTCAAAGGCAATCCTTTAGTCAATTACCCTAAACGCTGCCCCACAGCTCCTCTGGCTTCTGTACTTGCCAATTTTAACCCTAGAGCTTTCCTGGTAGGAATGAGCCCCATCTCTGCTAAAGCCTCATTCTGTCCTTAGTTTGAGTTTTGTTTTTCTCTTCTCTGGCTTATCTGTCATTATGATCTATTCTGCTTCTCATCTTCCAGAAAGCCATCAACATTTCTGGTCAAAACATTTTTTACTTTTACTACTGCTATGATTTATCTTCATTAGTATGGATTTACTGTCATTTTAATTAAATTTTAAATGTATGCTATGTGTAATTGTAAGGGAGCATTTAAATCAGAAATTTAAAAAAAACCATCTATTTTCTAGCATGCTATCTTTCCTCTATAAGAAAGTAACTGAGTTTTATATATGTAACTGGTTACCTTTCTGAACTTTTAAAAATTTCTAATGACTTCATCAGTTCATTTCTTTATGGTTGAGGAATTGCTTTCCATTAATTCAATCATCTTAATCTCCAGACTCAAGACTTTCTTTTTGGGAACATTTTCTTCTGTGATTGCTTCTGTTTTATCTATTCTGTTGCCCCTTTCTGAAAAAAAAAAAAAAAGACATATAAATGCATGCCTATGCTTTGTATTATTTTCTGTCTTCTTATTGTTTTTTATCTCTTGTCATAGTCTGAGTTCTGGGTATACAGCAAACATTTATTGAAAACCACGTATGTGCTATAGTTACCACTGCAACTCTTCTAAAAGCAGCAATTCCTGTGAAGTCTTGACTATTTTTCATAATGAATAAATCCTAAACATGTAGGTAAGTGATTGCTAGGTAATTTGAAAATGCCAAAGTAGTACTGTTTTAATCATTGTTTTATTTCTCCTCTGTCATAGTTATTTACATGTAATTGATTATTTCAAGTGGTCACTCTTCTCAGTTTTCTTAAAAGGGAGCCGAGAGGCTATTTACTTATTAAATGGCCACTCATAAGGTTTTCAAGAAGAGGGAAATGGGGCAGAGTAGACCCATCTCCCCTCCAGTCCTACCAGTGTACGAGTATCTGCCAGACCGAAGTCTATGTGCATGAAAAGTTTTGAAGGGTTAGGCATCCGTGGAAGGGTAGTGCACAGTAGCAGGGACAACGGTTGAAGTGTTACGTAGTGTAGATGTTTCTTCTTATTGCACAAGGGAGAATGTCCTTAGGCTTTTGGCTTTCATGTGCTCAGCATCCTTTTGCAAACTTCCTCCACGACCGACCAGCTTCTCTTGCATGTGATCTCCCCTCCCGGCAACACACACGCATCTCAGTTTAGCCACTTCAGCATCCCCCGGGAGACTCCATCCTTTTCCAAAGGAGTGTTTATGTCTTGATGTTTCCTGGTGTTGCACCGAAAGGGCTGGGCTTAGGACAAGCAAGGGTGTTCGTCTCTGGGCAGTCGTACAGAATCCAGGCGGTGCTGGGCCCCAGGTCCAGGAGGGAGGGTGAGTGTGTTCTCTCATTCTCTTCAATTGTTAGAGAGTGAATAAGTCACGGTCAGGTTAGGCAAATGGCATGACACCAAGTATTTTAACAGACAAAAGAAAAATGGGGATTGGGATCGCGGGACTGAAAGACAATCAGGGATCACCGAGGGGACACGGCCATAGGAATTGCAGGAAACAGCTGCTGACCCTGGGCCAGAAATGAAGAGGAAGAGGGTGGCTAATAGAACCCCAAAGGTTGGCATTTGGGGCCCTGCAGAGTGGGGCCCAGACCTTGAAAAAGGGGGAGCCGCTTGGTTGGTGGTGGTATCTCTGAGGGAGGGTGCTGAGGCTGACTCAGAGTGTGGAAACAGACTCAAAACTGGAACCCACTGCTGCTAAACTCAACTGCCACCGCTGCTGCTTTAAAGAACCATTGCAGGGGCAACCGGAGAGGAGCAGTAAACAAACAGGGAGGAGAAAGTCCTTTGTCTCTGCTCCAGCTTCACAGTCTCCCTCCAGGGACCCTTGCTGGCAGAACCTAACAGGGAGCTGCTGGCGAAGGAGAAATGTTTGCAGAGTCACAAAGCTGAGTAAAGGGAGGGTTTAGAGGTGAGAGACAGCAGTGAATATTTTGCACAGTGAAAGTCAGTGATGGTCAGATGTGCAGTGGGCGTTTGTGCGAAGGTAAATATTTACATTCATCAGAGAAACACAAGCTAATCCCACCTCATGGAAATAATATTTTGGTGCAAGGATAAACAAATAGATCAGTGGAACGTATAAGGTCCAACCATAGATGTGCATGCATATTTGATTACTTGATTGGTTACCTGATTTGCAATAAAGGTGCCATTGTAATTCAGTGGAGACAAAAATCACTTTTCAGTAAATTGTGCTAGAGAAATGAGTATCTTTGGGGAAAAAAACATGAATCGTGGACTTGACCTTATACCACACATAAAAATTAAAAGTGGATCATAGATTTGAATGTGAAAGACAGAACAATAAAGCTTCTAGACTATAACGAAGGAAAATGATCATGGAATAGGCAAGATTTCTTAAACAAGACACAAAAAGCATTAAGGAAAAAGAGATAAATTGGGCTTCATTAAAATTAAGAACCTCTGTTCACCAAAAGACATAATTAATAAAGTGAATGGGAAAGCCACAGATGGGGGAAGATATTTATAATATATATACCTGACAAAGGACTCATATCCAATGCATATAAATATGTGGATATTAAGCACCTATGAATAAATAAGGATAAGACATATAACCCAAATTATAACCACAACGAGGGGACAATACAAATCCAGTAGAATGGCTAGGATTAAAATATCCAACATAAAGTGTTGGTGAGATGGTAGAGTAGCTGGAGCCCTCATACATGGCTCATGGAGCATAAATTGGTGCAACCACATTGGAAAACTATTTGTTGGTATCTATTAAAGCTAAGCATACTTCTATCTTCTCCTATTTTATGACCTGGCAATTCTACTTCTAGGTATATAGCTAAGAGAAGTGTATGCATGTACCTACCAAAAGGCATATAAAAGAGTATCTTTAGTCTTAATAGCCCCCAATTGGAAACACCATAAATGTCCATCAACAGAAGAATGTAAAAGCAAATTGTAGTATAGTCGTAAAATGGAATACTACTCAGCAATAGAAAAGAAAGGACTGAAATACACAATAACGTGGATAAATATCAAAAACATTTTTTTGAACAGGAGAAACCAGACACAAAAGTGTATATGCAGTGAGTCCATGTACATGAAGTTAAATATAATCAGTCAGGCAAATATAATCAATGATGATAAAACTCAGAGTAGTGGTTATCATGGGGATAGGTATTGAACTGGGAAGAGACACAGGGGAATTTTCTGGAGTGACAGAAATGTTCTATATCTTGGTCTGGGTGGTAGTTACAAAGGTTGAATACATAAGTAAAAAATGTATCTAGATGTATAGTTAAGAATGTACACTTTATAGCATATGAATCATACCTCAAAAAAGAAAAAAATAAATCTTAAAGAGGAAAGAATATATTTTAGTTGGCATGTTTCTGTCCTAGCCCTTTAGGAACTATAGATAACCTAAATTGTACTGAGAAGTATTTGGCTATTTTCTGTACTGATGAAGGCCTGGCATCACTCAAAACAAAACAAAATGGAAGTAGTGGCTCTTAGGTTGACCTTCCTGTGTCCTGTGAGAAGTGGCATAAGTTTCAGATTCTTTTAATTTTAGGGCTTTTTCCAAGAGAGGGCAGGGGGCAGGAAGTTCGTTCATCACACCTTGTCATATAAAGAAAGACGAAAAAGACCTATCCATAAAGATCTCATGGCACATGGAGGATGCAGTGCCCAGAGCACTTCGGAAGCACAGAGGGGAGTCATTGAAGCACTGCACAGAACAGCGCTGGGGCACAGCCGTGTAGTCAGATAACCTGCACGTGGGAGGCACTTGGTAAGTGTCAGCTACTCTAATTCAAACCCTAGGTTTTGGATAAAGTCGAAGTATGTGTGTGTGTGTGCGTGTGTGCACTACAAGGAGAAGAGGACTATATATTAACCTGGTGATCCTTTTTCATCCCTTCTGCTGGATTTGGGGGGGTGGTCATAAATAATAGCCTGTTTTTGTCCCTGGTCTTCGTCAGCAAGGGCTCCAGAGGAGGGTCAAACCCTTTCGTTGGAGAAGTCATGGATGTTTTGCCGGAGAAGGTCTGGTGCTCTAGGAAAGAAATGATTCTAACTAAGTGTAATTAAAGAGGCAAGGAGGCTGGAAAGGCCATTATTTGGAAGTCAGAGGGAAAACCCAAGGACAGCGAATGAAGACTAATGGTGTCGTGCTATCCCAAAGCGGAGTTTCTAGCATTGCCTGAATAATACATAAACCTGTAATTAAGATTTAAGACGATGCTGTGGGAAATGTTCTTTTGGGCCAGAAGAATTCAATATTTCTTGTGGTCATTAAAGGCAAGATGATCAATCATCTTTTCATTCTCTATTGGAAGCAGGAGAGTGGTAACTTAAACCACAAAGAAAGTGCTGAGGCATTTAGAAGGAAGAGCTGAGCCTGTGTGTGTGTGTGGGGTGGTGCTAGGAGGAAAGAAGTTCCAGACTCACAGGAGTCTTGGTTAGTCTTGTCAGCTGAAATCTGTGACAAGACCCAAAAGAGTTGTGACTCAGTGTGTGTGGAGAAAATTGACCTGGGGTTTTGAACTTTTAAGAGTTTTTCTTATGAAAAGATGGTCTACACATTTCCTGGCCTACCAATCTGCATTTTTGAGCATAGATTTTAGGTTTGAGATCTTTGCCCTGAAAGGTGAGACTGTTTAAGGTGTCAGGATGGAGTTCTGTGAAGTAACTGAGTGTGGACCCCAAATAGATCCCGATTCCCCACTGTCAGGAAGCTGCAGGGTGAGCAGCTTGTGGAGTTGTAAAAACTAACCAGCTCACCTACCCCTCTAAATATACAAGGAGCAAGAGTAAATGGTCCTGGGTTACATAGCTAGTCGTTGGTTGAGTTTGAACTTGAATTCAGGTTTCCTGACTCTGCACATTGAAGATCCTGCCCATTTTGCACAATGTAGCACAAACGGATGGTTTGTACCAGACATGATCTTTAGTGTAGGAGTCATCATCTCTGTCATCAAAAGGCATTCGCAGGTACCATCAGTTTGGGAGGCCGAGGTGGGGGGATCGCTTGAGGCCAGGAGTTCAAGACCAGACTGTGCAACACAGTGAGGCCCCGTCTCTACAAAAAATAAAATAAAATAAAAAATTAGCTGGTCATGGTGGTGAAAGCCTGTAGTCCCAGCTACTCGGGAGGCTAAGGTGGGAGGATCGCTATGATGATGCCACCACACTCCAACCTGGGTGAAAGAGTGGGACCCTGTCTCAAAAAAAAAAAAAAAAAAAAAGGCATTCGCCAGTACCTTATTAGCTTCTAATAAATGGTGACACTGTACAGAAATGGAGAGAATCATACACACCTTTTTTTTTAGGTTACAAGTTTAGGGAATAGAATTTTATTGATTTCAATAAGCTATAAGATATAGTTTATATGTTGTCAATAAGGAAGAACATGGAAAACTTTCTTCCTTCAGTTTTGTTTTTTTGAAAATGTTTTTATCGTGCCCTCATTCTTTAATGATAGCGTGGCCACATTTAAAATATTGGAATGGCAGCTCCTTCCCCTTAGCACTTCAAAGATGATATTGAATTATTTTCTTCTGCCCTTACTAGTGTCTGTTATCAGTCTAATTAGTGTCATTTTATATATAAAATTGACTTTCTCTTCTGTATTTTTCACTTTCTGTCTTTGGTTTCTTGTTGTTTCACCATGAGGGTTTATGTATAGTTTTGGCTGGGTTAATTCTGCTAGGGACTTCTTGTGATTCCTGGAACCAAGGCTTCATCTTTCACCAATTGTGAAAAATTCGCTGCAACTCTGTCTTTCAATATCGCCTCTCTCACATTTCCTTCCTTTTCTCCTTCCCCGTCTCTTATCGGACACATGTTGGGCTGTCTCAGTCTCGCCTCCATTCCGCTTAACCTCACTTCCGTGGTTTGCGTCTCTATCTATTCCCCTTCCACCCTGGATCATTCCTTCCCATCTATCTTCCGCTTAACCAGTTTCCTCTTCAGATTTCCAATCTGCTGCTCTCCCTGTGCAACTGTGGTTGTTCATTTCCCAAAGTTCTGTGTGTTACTTCAACAAACAGCTTTGTCCTTTGTTTTGATGGCTGGGAGGACTTTTTCCTCACCCACTCATCCCTGAGGGTGGACCCCTTCGAGGCTCCCAGCTTTGGTTGGTGTCTCTTGCATCCTTGCCTTGCTCAGGTGCAAGGCTCATGCTCGTCTCTTTATAGCTGTTGAAATGCAAATCCTCTCGCCCCCCCACTTGCTGCTCTCCGGGAAGTTTCAGCTCTCATTCGTGACCTCACACGCAGGGAGGCTGCCACGGGAAGGTGGAGTCGGAGCTGAGGTGATGCACCCACAAACTGAAGAGCATCAGAGATTGCTAGCAGAGCACCAGAAGCTTGGGCAGAATCGAGAACCGTGGGACAGAGTCTCTCTCACAGCCTAACTCGGTCCATTTGTGCTGCTGTATAACAAAATGCTGCAGACTGGGTAGTTTATAAAGAACAGAAATTTATTCCTCACAGTTCTAGGGCCCAGGAAGTCCCAAATCAAGGTGCCAGCAGATTCGGTGTCTGTGAGGGACCTGGCCTCTGCTTCCAAAATGGTGTCTTGTTGCTCATTTTCCTGAGGGGGGCACCGCCGTGTTCTCACGTGGTAGAAGGTAGGAGAAGAGGACTGAACACTGCTTGATGCCACTTTTCTAAGGGCCTTACTCCCATTCTTGAGGGAGGAGCCCTCATGGCCTAACTGCCTTTTAAAGACCCCACCTCTTAATGCTATCACATTGGCCATAAAATTTCCACACCTGGATTTTAGAGGAGATGCATTCAAACGATAGCACAACCCTGAGAGGGAACCAACCTTGTTAACGCTGTGATTTCAGACTTCTAGTCTCCAGAATTGTGAGACAATAAATTTCTGTTGTTCTAAGCCACCCCATTTGTTTTGTAGTATTTTGTAATGGCAGCCCTAGCAAACTAATAAGTAGGTGGATAGGTAAACAGGAAGAAAGGTAATAGGAAGATAGGTTGATAGGTAGGTAGGTAGATAGGTGGAGATAGATAAAACTTGGGTTAAATAAAGAAGAAAACAGGAGAGATGAAGTTGAGGCTGTGTTCCTTACTGGTAAGAATGAATGCTAAGGCTGTATGATTTGCTATGATCTATGGAATTGCTGCTTGCAAAGTCTGAAACAAGTTACCTGCTTTGACTTGCATTAACTAGAGGAAACCCACAGTAGCCCTTGGTACCAAAAGACATATGATGCAACCTTGTTTTCCGGGTAACACCTGTCTGGTAGTTCAGATTTCAGTGAGGCCCTCTGGGCCCTTGCATGCAGCAAGGCTGTTACAGGCTGGGTGTGGAAGAAGCAGACAATTTCCGTTTCCCCAACAGTATTAGAAAATTGTTACCAAAACACAGTAGACTGAGCTTTCCTTGGTTTAAGTTTTTGGTGGGACTTAACATTCAAATATTGTCCTTTGGTATGTGCTGAGGAGCAGAAACAACCAATATTGACGTAGCAATGGGGCGGGGGAGAGTGGTTATGCGGATGTAAACTCACATCCTCGTGAAGCTTGACCTCCTAAGGCCAGCAGCTTCTGGGTTTGGGATTGCTGCTCTCTCATTGTGGGCAGTGGGCAGTGTTGGGAGTCTATCCTTTATAGCTTGTCTGTTTTATAGAACTCTCTGGGGACTTCTTGCAGTTTCCAGATAATTCGGTTGTATCTACCTTAACCAGACAACTAATTTGTTGTAGGAAATTAAATAAGGAAAAAGAGCCTAGCGTCTGTTTTACATCTCATTAAGCACTGGAATTCTTGACAATATGGACTGAAATTGTCCCAAATCTTATTCATTACCAACTTGTTCTTATTCCAATCTAATTTTGGTCCAGATTCTGATTTTTGATTATGTTCTCATGTTTATGACGCCATTCCTGCCTTAGGGCCCGGGGCGGTGTCTGTGTTTTCTGACTTTTTGGCCTGGGCCCTTTCCAAGCATTTGCATCTTTGGCTTATTCGGCTTCAGCCTTCCTTGTGTAAGACCCCTCACCCTCTGGGCACCAAGTCCTGGTGACTCAGCTAGCCTTGCCCTGTCTTTTGAGTAACAGTGATAAAACAGAAGCTCCTACTAAGCACCAAGGTGGGATCAATGTGAAATTCCAAAGTGTGGTGCCAAGTCACCTTAGAGCAGATTTTCAAAGGAAATGTCAAGAAACGGTTCCATGACCCTTGACCCCCTTACCCACTTCAAGGGTTGAAAGAATAGGAGGATTTCCATAGAGGTTTCTTTGGAGAGAGCTGCGGCTGTGAATGCTCCTTTTCACATTAAGGGCCGTGAGGGCGGCATCCACATGTGCTCTCAGGGCGGTGGTGATATGCTGGGCATCGTCATTTGGGAGTCACGGTAGACCTGGTGTGACTCTAACTTGGGAAATCCAGCTGGGGACAGAAGGGTCAGTTCACTGCTACCTTGGGATCAGCCTGCCTTCCAGAGTTGTCAGGGCAAAGAGTGTGTAAGTATGTTCTGAGAACCAGATGTGGGCCCGGTAGGAGGGAGAACTGGCGTGGGGCTTTCAAAAGGTCTGCACAGAAGGGCAGAGGGACTGAAGCCACAGGGCCAGGGAGGGCGATTCTGAATATTGGGGGCTAAGGAAGAAGTCACAAGGGTGTGGAAAGGCTAGAAGGGTGTGACCTGCAGGAGTGAGATCCTCACCATGTGTGTTCTCATGATGCAATTTTCATGGAGTTGATGGAAATTGAAGGAAACCAAAACATTCCTCCCTAAAATACTGGTGATTTTGGTTATAGTTAAAAGGTTAAACCACAGGACACACTCTGCCCCTCCTCTCTGCCTTCTTTTTTTTTTTTTAACAGATGGAATATTGATTTTTTTAATTATCAGTTTTAGTACTCAGAAAATATATATATTTTTTATTTCAGCATATTATGGGGGTACAAATTTCAAGGTTTCAATAAATGCCCTTTCCCCCCCTCCCCCCACAAGTCTGAGTCTCCAGCATGACCATCTCCGAGATGGTGCATATCTCACTCATTATGTATGTATACACCCGCC
>VSMD01139094.1:0-17819 GCA_008750895.1 Mirza zaza | reverse complement strand
AGGTGGACTCGGCTGCCGACATCTTCTCGACTCTGTGCACAACCCAAGGTTCAGAGCTTCGCACGATCCTTGAAGACGGCCCCTCGGAGTCAGCACCTGGAGGCAACGTGGGGCTGATGTGCTTGAATGTTGGAGGACCTAATTTAGATCGGAGATCAATGGAAAGCCAGACAGCCGGCGGGGCTTGGGCCTCCTCCTCCCAGAAGATGCCCACAGGCCCCAGGTGACGAAGCCACAATGCACGTCCCACCCATCGGCCATCGCCGCCGTTCAGGGTCTTCCTCTGGGTGAAGACTGAGCAGACATCAGGAGGCCTCCAAGTTGAACCAAGCATCTCTACATCTGGAATAAAAGCGCTCGTCAAACATGATTATAGGAAGTCCCAGAGAAGATTAAAAACAAATTCTAAATGCTTGGGAAAGGGCGTGGCCGCGGAAAAACCCAACACCAGAACTTTTCTTCTGGGTCCAGCAGAAACGTCTGTGAAAGACCAAAGAAGGTGGACTCTTTCCTTTGCAGGCCCCGACTGGAAGCCTAGAGGGAGTCATCAGGAGGTCTGGGCGTGGCCCCATGTGTCTAGAAGCTCTCCAGGCTTGGGTTCACAGCCTGATGTTTCCAAGCCCAGACTGAGATGCCTGAGCTCCGGGGCTGGATGCTTCGGTTCCGGCAAATAACATCTATCACCACAGAGTATCCATCAGGGGCATCTGGACAAGAACGGGGGCCATGTGGGATACAGGGGGAATTCCTCTCTGCACTACACACACAACTCAGGTGGTGGGCTCCTTCCAAGCATTCTGAAATTCCCTGGAGGGATCAGCTACAGCCTCTGTGACAATTAGGCAAGAAGGACCTCACTGTGCCCGGACACTCACACCTGGAGGAGGCTGACACGCCCATCTTCTGCAGAGGGTTTGAGGGTACCTGAGACCCTCAGAGGGTCATCAGAGGGCCCAGTGGGGACCCTGGGAAGGAAATTCAGAGGATTCCATCATGACTCATCAATCCCACTGGAGAAGATCTGCAGGTTGCATTTACTCTCTGGCCTCAACGCACCAAATTTTAGAGATTTGTTTTTTCTTGAAGTACAAGGACACCAATGATCAAACTTAAAAACATCCTGTATTTTCGGTGGAGCAGGAAACTAAGAGTTCTGTTAGACTCAGAGTGTTGGTAGGGGTGGGGAGGAGGGCTCTCTCCAAGTACGGACAGCAGGGGATTAGGGGGGACCACACTGAAGCTCTGGCCCCAGCTCCTTTCCTGCACCGACGGCCCAGTCCTTCATCTTCAAAATGCCCACGGCTCTCACCCCTGTTCACTTCTTTTTAGTCTTACTTTTGCGACATGTAATTTTTTATTGAGTAATAATTCATATACCATGCAATTTGCCCTTTAAAGTACTTTAGTATATTCGTAGAGCTGTGCGGCCATGATGACAGTTGCTTTTAGAATATGTTCACCACCATCTCCAAAAAACACCCAGCGACCTTTAGCCATCATCCCCAATCCCACCCCCCTCCCTGGCTCCCCAGCCCTCAGCAAGCACTAACATACTTTCTGTCTCTATGAATTGGCCTATTCTGGACATTTTACATAAATGGAGTCACACAAAACACTGGCTTTTGTGTCTGGCTTCTTTCAGGTAACAGTGTTCTCCAGGTCCATCCGCATTGTGTCATGTGTTAGTATTTCCTTCCTTTCCGTGGCTGAATAATTTTCCATTGTACGAATATACCACATTTTATTTATCCATTCACCGATTGATGGACATTTGGGTTATTTCCACTTTTGGGCTATTATGAATAATGCTGCTATGAATATTTGTGTACATGGTTTATTTTTTTTTAACTTATTTCTTTTACCATCATTTTCATGACAACAGAAATGATTTTGTTTAAACATATTTTTTTAGCTGTTATTTCCTGTTTAATTTTTTTTAAAAGTTAAAATAACAATTAAAATTTTTAAAAAATAAACAAACATATGTTTCTGATTCTCTTGGGTCTCTACCTAGGAGTGGAATTGCTGGATTATGTGGTAACTCTATGTTTAACCTTTGAGGAAGCACCAGACTGTTTTCCACTTCTTTTTTTGTTTTGTTTTGTTTTTTTTGAGACAGAGTCTCACTCCGTTGCCCAGGCTATAGTGAGTGCCGTGGCGTCAGCCTAGCTCACAGCAATCTCACACTCCTGGCTCAAGCGATCCTACTGCCTCAGCCTCCCTAGTAGCTGGGACTATAGGCATGTGCCACCATGCCTGGCTAATTTTTTGTATATATATTTTTAGTTGGTCAATTAATTTCTTTCTATTTTTAGTAGAGATGGGGTCTCGTTCAGGCTGGTTTCGAACTCCTGACCTCAAGCAATCCACCCGCCTCAGCCTCCCACAGTGCTAGGATTACAGGTGTGAACCACCACCCCCAGCCTGTTTTCCACTTCTATTCACTTTTCAGGAGTCCTAAGAATTAGTCTGTCACATTTGACAAACAATAACAGTATTACTGGATCTTTCCAGAAAGAGTCTGAACAAGTATAAGAGTTAAATTATAACTGGGAGAGTTGGTTAACCAATTGCTTTGGTTAGATGAAGGTGATATTAGGTCATTAAATATGAAATGTCCAATTTCTAATCAAAAGTTTAGTTTATTATATCTCAAACAAGAAGCAGTACAGTTAATCAATGTGCCTAAACTATTGACACAGTTTTGCCATCTTAACAGTAGCTTGCTTATGCCAGCCGCAAAAGAGCCTGGAGAGCGAGTGGTGATAAAATCTACAGAGGCGTTTTCTACAATTTGTTGAGAATTCAATATTTTTCCACTTCTTAGTGGTCCAAAGCCTGGAAGAATTGGTAGTCAGTTGGTGCAAGGTCTGGTGAATATAGTGGATGACACAGAGGTTCCAAGTCCAGCTTCTGTAGTTTGAGCAGCATTGTTTTTTGTGACATGTGGTCTTGCAAGAGGATTGGCCTATCTCTACTGACCAATTTTGGTTGCTTAATCTCAAGCATCTTCATCATTTCATCCAACTGGTTGCAGTAGACATTCGCTGTAATTGATTGACCAGGTTTCATGAAGCTGTAGTGGATAATATCAGTGCTGGACCACCAAACAGTCACCGTTAGCTGTTTTTGATGAATATTTGATTTTGGACTGTGTTTCAGCACTTTATCTTTACCCAGTCATTGTGCTGAACATTTGTGATTGTCAAAAATAATCTATTTTTGGCCGGGCATGGTGGCTTATGCCTGTAATCCTAGCACTCTGAGAGGCCAAGGCGGGAGGATCGCTCAAGGTCAGGAGTTCAAAACCAGCCTGAGCAAGTGAGACCCCGTCTCTACTAAAAATAGAAAGAAATTAATTGGCCAACTAAAAAAATTAGCTGGGCATGGTGGTGCATGCCTGTAGTCCCAGCTACTCCGGAGGCTGAGGCAGAAGGATCACCTGAGCCCAGAAGTTTCAGATTGCTGTGAGCTAGGCTGACACCACGGCACTTTAGCCCAGGCAACAGAGTGAGACTCTGTCTCAAAAAAAATTGAAATTAAGAAAATAATTATTGGCCGGGCGAGGTGGCTCACGCCTGTAATCCTAGCACTCTGGAAGGCCAAGGTGGGCGGATTGCTCTAGGTCAGGAGTTCAAAACCAGCCTGAGCAAGAGTGAGACCCCATCTCTACTATAAATAGAAAGAAATTAATTGGCCAACTAATATATAGAGAAAAAATTAGCTGGGCATGGTGGCGCATGCCTGTAGTCCCAGCTACTTGGGAGGCTGAGGCAGGAGGATCGCTTGAGCCCAGGAGTTTGAGGTTGCTGTGAGCTAGGCTGACGCCACGGCACTCACTCTAGCCTGGGCAACAAAGCAAGACTGTGTTTCAAAAAATGATAATAATAATTTTTTTTCACACGTAGCAATATGGTATAGAAATGGTTCACCTTTATGTCATGACAGCAATGAAAGGCAAGCTTCGAGATGATCTGGAAAAATCATCCAAGAAAAATTTGGATGTTTGTTAAATTTATTTAGTACCCATCTATCCGGCTTCTTTACTTTGTTAATTTGTTTTAAATGGTCTAATACTGTTAGAATAGTGACTTCAAGCCTTGTTAATTTATGTGTAGGTTGAAATGAACTCACTTCCTCTACAGTTTTATCATTATCCACCTTGGTTTCAGGTCACCCACATGGCTCATTTTTAAGTTTAAAATTACCAGAATGAAACTTTTTAAACCATCAACGTGCTGTGTGTTCATTAGCCACATCCTTTCCACACACTTTGTTGATATTTTGAGCTGTCTTGTGTTGTATTGGTTTTACGACAGAACTCATATCTCAAAATAATACAATTTTTTTATTTTTATTTAAAAATTTTTTAAATCTAACTTTCTTAAAAGTTTTTTCTTATGTGAAATGATTTTGTACTGCTAGAAAAAATTTGGACTTACATCGAGCAGGTAGAAATTTGTGGCTTATCTATGGTTGTACAAAAATTGTTCTAAAAAACATGAAAAACAATCACAAGTCAAAACATATGCCTGAAAGAATAAGGATGTACCTTTACAATAAAAATAAAACAAGACGCATCAAAGTGAAACGTCATAGATATTCACTGTCGAACTTAGCACTTAAGGAAATCGGACATTTCATACTTAATAACCTAAATTAAAAAAAAAAAATTGTAAAATCCCACTTTGTTGTAACCTTAGTTGAGCAGTCTTCTAATTCAAGTTAGCACATTGTAGTTGCCTCCCTTAGGAAGAAGGAGCAGTGAAAACTGACTTTGCCTGGCCGTTAGACACACCGTCCTCTGGTGCCACTCACCCATCTGCTAGCGTTTATCCAGGGCCAGCTGCCTGTCAGGCCTGGGGTTAGGGACATAAGGTCCACAGGTGAACAGACAGGCACAATCCCTGCCTTCGTAGGACTGACGTCCTAGAATGCAGAGAGCCAAAGGGAACAGACAGGAGTTTGGCTTTGGAGGTAACGGCGTGGGGCTGGGAGAGAGCAGCCAGGGTGGGGCACTGTCCCAGGTCAGGTGAGCAAGGAACCCCTCTTCGGAGGGGTGTCCGTTTTCTCTCACTGTCATAACAAATTACTTCAAACTCAGCAGTTTCAAGGAACACCCACCCACGTTGATTAGGTCAGAAGTCTGGCTGGGCTCCACTGGGTTCCGTGCTCAGGGTCTCACGCGGCCAAAATCAGGGTGTTGTCCCGGCCGGACGCTTATGTGGAGCCTGAGAAAGAATCCGCCCCCAAGCTCGTTCCAGGTGTTCACGGAATCCAGCTTCTTGCAGCTGGAGGCCTGAGGTCCCTGCCTTGTGCCGGCTGTCAGCTGGGGTTGCCCTCACTCGGGACCACTCTGTTCCTCTGTCTTCCAAGCGGCAATGCCACCTCGAGTCCCTCTCCCGCTCTGAATCGCTTTTCCTTCTGCCACCAGCCAGGTACAGCTCTCTGCGGTCAGCGCAGGCCTGCCGGGTAATTGCCGTCTTCCTGTCTGAAGGTCAGCTGTGTCACGTAGCCTACCTCAACCCGAGAGTGTCGCTCATCAGAGTCACAGGTTCCAGGAATTAGGACATAAAATTGGGGGAGTAGGGGACTTTTTAGAATCCTGCAAAGCACAAGAGGGGACCCGAGAGGTAGAGCATGAGGCGGTGTTGATGTGGCCTACAGGAAGAGGAGCCACTTAGACGGGGCGGTATCCTCCCTGGGCAAGGAAGACACAGGGTCTGCTCGAGGGACGAGGGACAGAAAGGCCGCGGGACTGCAAGACAGCAAGCAACGGGCAGCGCGGCCTGAGGGGGGAGCAGGTAGAGGAGACCACCTTACCCCTCACCCATCAGGGTCCCCAGAGCTGTGGACAGGCCAGAGCTGAAGAGTACCAGGCCCAAGACACTTGGAGGAGACTGTTTTCTAGAATTAGGCCCTGAAATCCTGCCTTTCTTTCCCTTAATAGCATGATTCAGATATAACGTATAATGTGTAGTTGACATGCAATAAACTGCACACACCGTGTACAGTTGACAACTTTGAAATACGTGTGCACCTGTGCAGTGTTCTGGAGTTTATATAAGGGCAGTATTGTCATGGGCTGAACTGTTTCCCCCCAAAATTCATATGTTGAAGCCCTAACCACAGAACACTCAGCATGGGGCTGTGTTTAGAGATGCAGTCTGTAAGTAGGTGATTAAGTTAAAACGAGGCCATCAGAGTGGGCCCTAATCCAATATGAGGGGTGTCCTCATGGAAAGAGGAGTTAGGACACAGACACACATGGGGGGACGACCATGGGAAGACACATTTACACGCTGAAGAGAGGGAGGGGCCTCAGAAGAAACCGGACCCGCCGGCACTTTGATCCCAAACTTCCAGCCTCCAGACCCGTGAGAAAATAAATTTGTTGCTGTTTAAACCGCCCAGTCTGTAGTACTTTCTTATGGCAACACTAGCAAACCAATATAAGTATGTACTTTTTTAAATCTGAATTCTTTCATTCAGCATAATTATTTTGAGATTTGTATTGTCACATCTATTTGTAACTCATTCCTTTTTATTACTGAGTGATAGCGCAGTGTATAAGTATACAGGATTTATTTATCCATTCACCTGCTGGTGGGCATTTGGGCTGTCTCCACTTTTTGCTTATTATAAATAATGCTGCTATGATGTTTGTGTATAAGTCTTTGTATAAACATAATATTTATTTTTCTTTAAGGTAAATACTTAAGAGTAGAATTGCCAGGTCATATGGCAAGTGTATGTTTAACTTTTTTAAAAACTGCTGAACTGTTTTCAGAATGGTCACACTATTTTACATTCCCATCAACAGTTATGAGAGTTCCAGTTCCTCCACATCCTCACCAGCACTTGCTATGGTCAGTCTTTCTGGTTTTAGCCAATCTGATAGGTACATAGCAGAACCTCATACTTTGATTTGCATTCCCCCAATGACTAATGATTTTGGCATTTTCTCATGTGCTTATCGGCCATCCAATAAGCAAAATGTAGTTTTATCAAACAAAATAAGCCTTTGTTAAAATATTTTGCCTATTTTTAAAATAAATTGTTTTCTTATTAACTTTTAAGAATCCTTATACATGTTGAATGCAAGTCTTTTTCTAGATGTATGAGTTATAATTATTTTCTACCAATCTGTAGCTTGCCTTATCAGTCTCTTAACCTGTCTTTCAAAAACAAAGGTTTTTAATTTTGATTAAGTCCAATTTGTCGATCTACTCTCTTATGGATTATGCTTTTGGTGCCATATCTACGAAATCTTTGCCTAACCCAAGGGTACAAGGTCTCTTCCTGTGTTTTCATCTAGAAATTTTATACTTTTAAGTCTTCCATGTAGGCCTATTTTGAGTTAATATTTTTATATGGTACAAGATATGGATCAAGGCTCATTTTTTTGCATATGGATATTCAGTTGTTCCAGCCCATTTGTTGAATTAACTCTCCCTTCCCACTGAATTGCCTTGGACCCTTGGCCGGCAATCTGTTGTCCATATCTGAGTATGTCTATTTCTGGGCTTTCTGTTCTGTCCCATGCTCCAATTATCCGTCTTCACGTCGGCCCCACGCTGGCTGCCATGATCACTGCAGCTTCACAGTGAGTCTTGAAGTCAGGGGGTGTGAGTCCTCGCCTCCCACTTAGCTCTTCTTCCTCAAAGCAGTTTTGGCTATTCTATGACCTTTGTGTTTCCATTTGAATTTTAGAATCTGTTTGTCAATTTATGCCAATAAAAAAAAAAGCTTTCTGGAATTTTGATTGACATTTAAAAACTTGAGAAGTAATTTATATACCATAAAATTCACCACCTTAAAGTGTACAATGCGGTGGTTTTCAGTATATTCACAAGGTTGCATAACCATCACCACTATCAAATTCCAGAGCATTTTCATCACCTGCAAGGACACCCCCAGACCCATTAGCAATCACTGTCCCACCCCTCCTTCCTCCAGCCCCTGGCAACCACTAACCTGCTTTCTGTCTCTGTGGATTTGCCTATTCTGGACATTTCATGTAAATGGAATCATTCACATGTGGCCTTCTGTGTCTGGCTTCTTTCACTCGGTGTCCTGTTTTCAAGGCTCCTCCAGGTTGCAGCAGAAATCTCAACAATATTCAGTCCCCAGCACCCAAATAAATCAAGAAATACACCAGCCTGGGACACTTTGCAGAAACTGCTTTTTATTTGAAGTCAGCCCCTAAAATCAGCTTTTAAGCCTATATATTTGCTTATTCTACCTCAAAGGACACCACGTGACTAATTTCCAGTTAACTGGGAGAATGGCTGGCTGGAGGCTGCATAATCACTTGCTTTTGGAAAGGACAGGAAACTTACAGGCAGAGCAGTCCAGAGGCCACACACTGGTTGCCCAGAGCCCAGCTTGGCGATCAGATGTGTTTGCGTGGCCCATGCAGGATGTCCGTGATATGTGAGCTAACGTTTCCGAATTGGGGAGATTTCACAAAAAATCGGCAGTGGTAGGCTGGGCGAAGTGGAGGAGCCTCTTCTTCAGGTCCCCTTGGTGCTGGCCACCCACCTGAGGTCCCCGGGCCTTATTACCTGCCCCTTCACTGCCCTGTCCCGAGTCCACCCCCTTTATAGATAAACCCTGGGGAGGTTGCCCAGGGACAAACCATGAATCCCAACATGTGTCCCCTGCTTTTCCCACTCTGCGGACATCCCCACCACTAGGGTGAGCAACTCGTTCTGGTTTACTTGGGACGTCTTGGGTTTTAGCACAGAAAGTTCCATAGCTCTGGAACCCTCTCTGTCCCAGGCAAACCTGGATGGCTGGTCACACTACCTCTGTTCCTACCCTTCTACCCCACCACACAGAAAACATAAAACAAAATAAGATAAAACTAAATTAAGCAGCAGGGTTCTGTTGAAACAGGGTTTCATCTTTCCTCTGGCCCACTGGCTGCACCAGACCCTGGAGCCGCCAGTGCCACCATCTCCGATTTCCTACCGGTGGAAAAGGGGGCCGGGCGGTCCTACCCCAGAGTGGCTTCCCAGGCACCAGCGCCTGACTCTCGCCTGGTGACGGGGGCCACCCTGTGCATGCTGGGGCCCAAGTCCCGGGTGGGGCCAGGTGGCAGAGTGCGCCTGTGTTTGTGATTAGGTGGCAGAACCGAGCAAGCCGATGATGAAAGCTGTTAAAGGAACATCGTTATATGACTTTTCATAGTTTCCCAAGTAAATATTATTACACTCGCTGCTGCTTGAATTACTAATGCCTTGGAAGTAGAGGCCGAAATCTGTTCCCAAACATACTCCTCTTTTTTTCTCTGTCACCTAGGCGCTCGGCATTGTTGTCGAATTGTTTTCCTGGGCTCGCCCCGAGCTCACAGCTCAGTACATTCCCGCAGAGCGATCTCCTGGCACTGTCCGGGCTGGCTCTGGGCAGCCACCCCACTCCAGCCCTCCCCGCAGGTCCTCACCCAGCAGGCACCTTGCCACAGGCAGGTGACCCACGGGTCCTCCGACATCACTGCAGAAAGGCGGCCACGGCTCTGCCAGCCTCGCCAGAGAGACGCAGCTGTGAACAGGCACCTTCAAGTGGAGGGAAAGGACCCTGCTGGACCTGTCACCTCCAAGCCCTGCACACTTCACCTCTGGCTGGGGCTGCCCGGAGAGACAGCCAGAGAAAGTGCCGGAACCCAAATGGCTCTTGGGTCTTCACTGTCTTTATGACAGCTTATAAAAGCTGGTAAACACATGGTTTGGTTTAGAGAAAATATGCAGCCAGGGTTATTAAAAAGAGGAAAAAAAGCAAGCAGAAGCATGAGGAGAGGAAAGTGGGAAGCAAGAAGGCTTGTGTAACAGCAGGGATGGTGACAGCTCATAAATCCAAAGGCGCTGGTTGTGTGTGTGTCTCTGGTTGGGGCGATGTCGTCCTCCCCAGCCATCTGTCCCGAAGGAAGCCCAGATAAATCCAAGCCCAGGTAGAAAACACGCCCCACCCTCCTCAGCAGCCACCTTCCTAGACTCTGCCCTACCTGTGCTGGTAGCATTCTGGTAAGGTGAGTCTGGTGGCACTGAGGACCAGAGGAAGCGTATGAGGGCTGGCCAGTGCAGTGGATGGCCACTGGGGGGGGGGAGGGGGAGAGAGGATGAGCAAGCTGGGAGGTCTCTCTGGAGGAAGAGGTGCTACAACAATGAACTTCCTGTGCAAACAGAAAAGGCAGTGCGGGGCAGGAGGCTCAGTTGTGTACCTGGTAGTGACCTTGGTCAGAACGAGGCTGCCAACTCACACAGGTCCTGAGAGGTGCTCCCTCGAGGAAAGCCATGAGACAGGTGGGCTCATGATGTGGGGTACACCTGGAGCCCTGCCAAGAGACACAAGAGCTTCTGGGGGTGGGGCTCAGGGGGTACCCTAACTGCTGGGGCTTATTGCTAACTTTGCACTGCCCTCCTTCCGCCATCCCGACAACAAGTGGATACAAATTCAGCTACATAGTACAAGGAAAAATGCTGCTAGTTTTTGGGTTTTTGTTTTTGTTTTTGAGACAGGGTCTTGCTCTGTCACCCAAGTTGGAATGTAGTGGGCGTGATCATAGCTCACTGTAACTCCAAACACCTGGGCTCAAGTGATCCTCCTGCCTCAGTCTCCCAAGTAGCTGGGACTATAGTGCACACCACAGTGTCTGGCTAATTTTTTTTTTTTTAGAGACAGGGTCTTGCTATGTTGCCCAAGCTGGTCTCAAACTCCTGGGCTCAAGTGATCCTCCCACTCTCTCTGCCTCCCAAAGTGCTGGAATTACAGGCATGAGCCACCACGCTGGACATGTGCCTTTTTAAAAAATCAAGACCCCTCCACCCTCCCTACCCCCACTCAATTCTATATATCAGCTGAAATCATGCATTCCCATCCCTCTCATTGACACCCACGTGACCTGTGGGCACAGGAAAAGTGCCTTCTATTTCCTTCATTCTCTCCCACCCCCAGAGCTGGAGGTGAGAAGGGCAACTCAAGCCTAAAAATTCCATTGGCTTCAACCCCAAAGAGAGCAGAGTGTATGGCTCCATTTGTATAAAGTACAGAAACAAGCAAACTGCCTACGCTGTAGAAGTTAGGATGACGCTTACCTTGAGGGCATGTCAGCGGGGTGGGGACTCCTGCCGTTCATGTGCTGATCCTTGATTGGGTGCTTGCATGTTCAGTTTGCAAAAATTGTAGTTTGTGAAAGTTGTACCCTTAAGGTTTGTACACTTTCTTCGATATTCAACTTCAATAAAAAAATCTGAAAAAACCTGTGGGCTCTGACCACAACAGCAAAAATGAAGTATATATTAGCACAGAGGTCTTGCAAGACTCTGTCCTGCTTGTGTTAGAAGTGCTCCGTCGTGGGACCACGAAAAAGAGCAGTGGCCCTGCCAGGATGCCTTTTTCGGGTCACTGTTTTCCCAGGTGGTTGTGGGGCAAGGGGACAATTGACTCATTTTCCTTGCTCCTCTCCTGCCCTCACCCCCACCGTGTGGGGCTGGAAGGGGGCCGAGGGCCAGGAGATTTGGGCTGTTGCCTTGGTGATGCTTAAATATTGGTATTAAATATGGTAAAACAAAGAAGCAGGAGCCGTGGGGAGCTCCAAGCGGCCCTGCCCGTGTTCCCAGGTCCCCGGCACAGGCAGGGACCAAGGTAGCTCAAGTGAAGTGCAGCCCTTCACTCTCTCCTGGGGGACAGAGGACAGTTAGGGGCTGGATGTGCCCTGGACACCTGGGGACTCATGCTCGACACTAGATGTCCAGTCTCATTAGACTCTCCTAAACTTCTTGTCCATGGTCATCTGACAATCCAGTGTCCCAGACGACAACCCGGAGCTTTCTCTCTCTCTCTCTGAAAGCTGGAGGGGCACAGATGCAGCTCAGAGAGCTCAAACGGTGCTGTCAGCAGAATCGCTCACATCGGAAGGTGACGGCAGAGGAAATAAAGTTGCTTCTAGAGGCCAGGAGCCACGATGCCTTGACTCGGGCCCACGCAGGCACCCGGAGCAGGGCCGCTGAGGTGCCCCAGGGTGTAGCAGCCTGAGAAGAGGTCGCTGCTCCAGGAAGCAGAACAGAGCTCTGCCCAAGATCACTTCCAAGTTCTAGTCCCTCTCTCTTGCCAAGATGCTCTTTGGCTTGGAGATATACAGCAAGGCCTTGCCTCCTCTGGGCCTCAGTTTCCCCATCTGCAAGCCATTGTTTTTATAGAGGAAGGTAGGAGAGAATGGACTCCGGCCCTGGGGACGAACCCTCCGAAGCTAGTCCCGCCATGCAGCTGTGGCAGCTGTGCAGCACGCAGGCCAGGCTCTATGGTCCAGCTGCCCTCGGGGAAGCGGGAACTGCTGGCCTCGCCCATTCCCAAAGCATCCAAATAATAAACCACCACTCAGCTCTTGGCTGGGAAGGTCCGATTGTCCTGCTGTGTGTGCAGGGGCGGGGAGAGCTCACAGAGTTGGGCAGGGGTGGGGTGGGGACAGCTCCCTCTGGGCAACGCTGAAGCTTTGGGTGGTGCTGGGAGGGGCCCTGAGTGTTTGACAACCGGCATGAGGTCACTTCTGTCCTCCCCCTGGCTGCGATGTGTCAGCAGGCAGCCATCGGCCTGCGAGCGGTGACTCAGGGCCACAAGCATTCCTCCCGCAGGCCTGGGCCCTCAGCCCTGCAGCTGCCCTTCCCAGCTGACTCCTGTTCTCTCTCCCTCTGGTTCTGTCCTCCCAGGGCTCAGCCGCAGCCAGCCAGCAGGGCAGGGTGAGACAGGTCTCAGCCAGGGCCGGGTGCCCCTGGAGACCCTGGGATGCTCCTTTTGACACATGTGTCCCCTCCAGGGCCACAGGCTGCCATCCTTAAAGGTTCCCGAGCTGTCCTGATGATGCCTCTTCCTGTCTCCCATGCTTCCTCCTTTCCCCAAGGAAGGCAGCACAGAAATAGTAGTGAATGTTCATTCAGCACCTACTGTGCCCTGTGTCACCAGCTTTAGGTGATAACTGTCCTTTGAGAGGGTATACTTGTTCCCTGGTGCTGCCATTAGAAGTTACCATAAACTGGGGTGCTTAAAACAACAAAAATTTGTTCTATCGCAGTTCAGGAGGTGTTAGCAAGGCCACAGTCTCTCCAAAGGCCCTAAGAAAAAATTCCTCCCAGCCTCTTCAGCTTCCAGTGGCTCCTGGCACTCCTTGGCTTGCGGCCACATCACTCCACTCTCTGCCTCTGTCTTCACATGGCCCCCTCTCCTCTGTGTACTTCTCTCTCTGTGTCTGCCTCTTCCTATAAGGACACCAGCCATTGGCTTTAGGGCCCATCCTAAATCCAGGATGGTTCCATCTGGCCATCCTTAACTAATTGCATCTGCAAAGACCCTTTTCCAAATACAGGCATGTTCTGAGGGTCTGGGTGGACATGAAAGGGAGACCCCTACAGAGGGGTAGTGTCACTGCCCCCTCCTTACAGATGAGGAGACAGGGCACCAGCAACATGAAGTGCTTTGTCCAGGGTCCCTCAGCCAGGAAGTGGTGGAATCAGGATTTGAACCCAGGTCACCCAGCCCAGTACCCGACATGTTCGAGAATTCCTGCCCTGCAACATCCAGGCGGGGGGAAACAGGTGCAGAATCCTTAGCCTTTGGGAGCAAAATATGGTCCCATTGTTGGATCATCCTCTAACCTCAGTTTGTGGACAAATCCCGGAACGGAGCTTGTGAAATCACCCTGACATTCTGACCCGGACCACGGCGTGGGGGCAGTGGAGGACAGAGGCCGGGATCTAGTACACGTTGCCGAGGAGGCCCTGGCCCCAGGTGACCTGGTGCCTGGGCTGCAGATCAGCCTGTCCCCAGCTCAAAGCAGGAGAGAGAGAGAGCACAGCACAGCCAAGGGACTGGTCCCATGTCCACACCAGAGAAGCACAGTGCCAGCCAGCTGGGGACCAGAAGTCCCCCTCCCGCCACAGCCAGCTTGTGCCGAGCAGCCCAAGGAAGCGGGTTTGGAGAGAAACTCCTGAAGGAGCCAGCGCAGGACTGTTCTGGGAGAGCCCCAAGGCGGCTGTGGGCTCTGGCCAAACCCCGGCTCGGCAAGAGCCCAAGCCCTCTTCCCCCAAGCGATCCCAGTGTGGACACCTCTCCCCAGGACCAGCCCTTTCCCGCGGTGGCGTCACTGAGCACCCTCTGCGCCAAGTGGGGATGGAATTTCAGCACTCCAAGTCCTCATGGCCAGTCAGAGCTGCAGCCTGGACCCGAAGCAGTGACAGCACCCTCTCCACTGCCCAAGGCCCGGAGAAAGCAGGTACAGCTGGCCGAGTGTCCGCCCAGCAAACCTCGCTCCCCATCTCTCCTCTGAACAAGACGTCCTTGGCATCTCCCTGGAGCTCGCTCTACCAGGTCCCATGAAAATACGGGAACTTGCCTCTGGACAACCCATCCAGGCATTCCTCGTCCCTGCAGTGGGCGGTGGCCCTGCCAGCGACCACGCCCAGAATGTCCCTGCGGAGCAGCCTCTGGCTCAAAACCCACTGTGCGTCCCAAACCCTCTGAGGTTTAAGTAGGGAGAGAGCAGGAAGAAAGGGAAGGAAAGGAGTCATGTCCCCTAGCAGCCCCCGTGGATGAGGGAGCAGCCCCAATGCTGGGGGTGGGGGTGGGGAAACAGCTGTTGGTTTTTTTGTTTTTTATTTTTCATTGAGGTGAGATTTACATAACATAAAATTCACCATTTTATTTATTTATTTATTAATAAGATTTTTGAGACAGGGCTGTTGCCCGGGCTAGAGTGCTGTGGCGTCAGCCTAGCTCACAGCAACCTCAAACTCCTGGGCTCAAGCGATCCTCCCGCCTCAGCCTCCCGAGTAGCTGGGGCTACAGGCATGTGCCACCATGCCCGGCTGATTTTTTCTATATATTTTTAGTGGGCCAATTAATTTCTTTTTGTTTTTAGTAGAGACGGGGGTCTCGCTCTTGCTCAGGCTGGTTTCGAACTCCTGACCTTGAGCGATCCACTCGCTCCAGCCTCCCAGAGTGCTAGGATTACAGGTGTGAGCCACCTCGCCCGGCTTAAATTCACCATTTTAAAGCGAACAATTCGGTGGCATGTAGTACATTCACGGTGCGTGCAGCCGTTGTCTCTATCTAGTTCCAAAGCATTCTCGTCCCCCACCAGGAAACCTCTTGCCCCTCAGGCAGTTGCCCCTCCCTCGCCCGGGTGTCCTCCCCTCAGTGCTGTGTCCCTGCGGGTCTGCGCCTTCTGGACGTCTCGTACAAAAGACATCGACCGGTCTCTGACTGGACACCTGTTGTTTTCACCCATCTCCCCCCTCCCACCTCCCCGCAGTCCCCGTGGCCACACTGCCCCTGCTTGTAGAGCCGGGCACGTGACCGGGTCTTGCAAATCTGCGCGGTTCCTGGACAGGCTTGTGACTCAATCCCAGACACCGAGAACAACCTCGGGGCTCCCGCTGGAGCTGCCAAGCACGCGGCGCTCTCCGTCAGCCAAGCGGGGGCGGGAGCCACCGGCGGCCACTCTGCAGCGCGGGCAGCGCCCACCCGGGGGCCAGGCCCACTCGGGAAAGCGGACGGAGGCCCGTTCCTCACAGCGCCAAGCTCCTGCATCCAGCTCACGTGGGAAAGCCAGTAACATCCTCCTGCACTTCGGCTAATCGGAACTGGGTTTCTGTGATTTGCAACTAAAAGAGACCCAATAAATAGTTGTGGCAGAGGGGGCCCCACTTCACTCCCTTGCCCTAACATCTCCCCGTTCCTCATGGAATAAAAGACAAGGTCCTTCACAAGGAACGTGTGGCCTTACTGATCCGGCCCCTGCCTCTGTCCCCTTTCAGGCCGTGTACCCTCTGCCTCCCACTGTAATCCCCCAGCCACACGGCCTCACACACACACACACACACACACATACACACGCACCCACGCACGCACGCTCACTTTTTCCTGCCTTTGGGTCTTTGCTTTCCAGACCATTCTGAACTCCAGAATGTTCTCATAACCCCCGCCCCGCCTCCCAAGCACTTACTCATTCCTCAACGCTTGATTCAGGCATTGCCTCCCCCGAAGGCCCGCCCTGGCTCCAGGCCCCTGCTCCCCTCCAGCTGGAAGACGGTCTCCAGGCTCCCGCGACCCTGTGCTTCCTCGAGCACCGGCCTGCACTCTGCTTCGAACTCTCTGTCCGTGTGTCCTGCCACCCCTCTTGCCCAAGCTGGGATCCTTCAGGGCACAAAGCTTCACATGCAAAGCCTGTGTCTGGCCCCTTGTTGACCAGCGCGATGCTTGGGCCATGGCACGGCCTCCATGCATGTTTGTTGAATGAATGAATGAATAAATGAGCAAACGAAATGCCTTGGAACACTGCTTTAAAAGAGAGCTTATTTCCCAAGTTTTCCCAATGATATAGAGTTAGAATTTATGCCAACAGCCTTTATTCGGGCCAGCAGCCAGCTCCCACTCGTCCCATATTTAAGGACGCAGTTTCGAACATTTCAGCCATTCGTGCATCGTCTTTGCCCGGCCAGGGTTGGGCTCTGGGGCCCTCCCTGCACTTGCCAGCAGCGGCTCGCAGGGACACCTCTGGGGTCTCTCCGCAGCCCAGGGTGGTCTGACCAGGCCTTAGACGCTACCCAGGGCCTGGCTGTTGCTGCCTGTAGCAGCTGCTCTCACCCTTTTATGTGAGGACCTATGGGCCGTTAGGCCAGGACATCCACTGTCCCCGTTCCTCACCGCACGACTCTGGCTTGGACACTGGCCCAGATGGCCGTGTCGGGCCTCTCGCCTGACCATACCCGTGGACACCAGGGAAGGTGTGGACAGATAGGGTGGAAACGAGCTGGGGTGATCCGGGGCCCCTTGGAAACCGGCTACCCAGAGAGGGCCTGAGCCAAGGGACCAAGCCCCACGGCTGGCCTGACTCGCATCACAGGCAAGACCAGTTCTGGTCCCAGGCTGGACGCGCTGCCCTCCTGGTGCCTCCACAGACTTGTCGGGGAGAAAAGTTCTCTCTCTGGGGACCTCCAGGCCTCCCAGAGCTGCTGGGCCTTGGAGAAGAGCCAGCTGTCACGTTTAACTGCCCCCAGATCAACTCCACACCCTCTCCCAGAATTCTAATAACCTGGTCTGTCCTAGGGCTTGCTTCAAAAGAACCGGCACCCATTTTCCAGGCCTTTCTAGAGGAACCCACCATTGGCTGAGTGCCACTGGGCTCTGGCTTCTCTCCTGGGCTCAGCAGGGCAGGTCCTGGCTGGCTGGGAGCCTCCACCCCGCAAGCCACCTGCCCTCACCCTCCCACAAGCATCTGCACCTCCCCCCTGCCAGGCTCCCCCCACCCCGGGCTTACTTAGCGACCCTGCAAGTTCCCAGCCAGACCCAGGGGCCCTAGGAGATGAGCACACAAAACTCGGGCCCAGCTTTGAAATTCCTTTGGGAATTGCCGTGGAAGTTTGCTTCTCAGGGGTTCATTTTTCCAGGAACAGTCTATTCCTTGGGGAAAAGGATGGTGTCTCATTCATTTACCCAGCGTTTATCCAGAACCTACCGTGAGCCAGGTTCTCCCCTAGTTGCTGTGTGGGGCACGGATATTTAAGGCAGTGCCCACCCTGACAAAAGGCCCAGCTGCTAGAGGAGCACGTGGATACGGTGCCCTGGGAACGAGAGAGCCAGAGCGCCAGGATCGCCCTCCTTTGCTTAGTTTGTGTGACAAAGACTTAAAGAACAATCTGCACCAGGTATTGTTCTAAGTACGTCACAAATGCTAAGCCATTTAATTCTCATAAAGGCTTTAGGAGGCAAGTACCATTATTACCATGATTTATAGAATCAGGGGCCCAGAGAGGGTAAGTAAGCTG
>VSMD01139093.1:0-18111 GCA_008750895.1 Mirza zaza | reverse complement strand
GCGTGCAGGGTCCCCGTCCTCCTTCCGTGCCGCACGCTGTCCCTGTGCGATTTGTCCCCAGTTCTGTAGACGTGGCAGCGTGCAGGGTCCCCGTCCTCCTTCCGTGCCGCACGCTGTCCCTGTGCGATTTGTCCCCAGTTCTGTAGACGTGGCGGCGTGCAGGGTCCCCGTCCTCCTTCCTTGCCGCACGCTGTCCCCGTGCCATTTGTCCCCGGTTCTGTCGTCGGGGGGCATCTGGGCCGTGTCATCGAGAGCTGTTGGGAACAAAGCCGCCCTGGGCGTCCCTGCCCGGGTCTTGGGGCAGGCTGAGCACGCCAGGGGTGCGATGTCGGGGTCACAGGGGAGGGGGGACCCCTGTCCAGCGGCGGCGGATGCCGCCAAACAGTCTTGGGGTGGTCGTGCCGTCTCACCTCCCAGGGCAGCGGGTGACAGGTCCGGCCCCTCCTCACAGAGACACACACAGACACACGCACCTCAGACACGGCAACACACAGGCTCACAGACACGGAACACAGAGACGCACGCACACACACGCTGGCTCTCAAGCCCAGGCCCCGGGGTGGCTGCCCCCACGTGGCCCGCCTTGTCCCCGCAGGGCTGGGTTCCGAGTCCTGGCCCCCCCATGCCCCCCCTGGCGCCCTGACCCCCGTCCCCGCCGTCCCAGGCAGGCGCAGCGCCCCCACACCGGGCTCCTGGGTGCCTGGCGGCGTGGGAGAGGCCGCGGCACCTGCCGGGCTCTCGTCCTGTGAGCCTCCCCTCCCCCCGCGCGGCTGCCCTCCACCTGCCGCCCGCACCCCGCCGCGGAGCCGCACAGGGCACCCAGCTCCGAGGGCTCAGGAGCTTCCTAAGAGATGATGGAGGGCTGCCGGGAGGAGGGGGCATCAGAGCTGGGTTTGTGGGATGAGCTGGAGCTTGCCAGGGAGACGGGAGGAGGGAGGGACTTCCTGCGAGCGCACGGCTGCTCGAGGGGAGGGACGGCCCGTCAGGCTGTCGGCCTTAACTTTAATCGTGGTGAAAACGCACATGACATGAACTTCACCATCTTAACCACTTTTCGTTTGTCTGTTCGGTGTTTTAGAAGCAGGGTCTCACCCTGCCCCCCAGGCTGGGCTGCAGCGGCACAAGTGCAGCTCACTGAGCCTCGGACTCCCGGGCTCAAGCGATCCTCCTGCCTCAGCCTCCCCAGTGGCTGGGACTACAGGTGTGCCGCCATGCCCGGCTCACTTTTTATCTTTTTGTAGATATGGGTCTCACCATGTTGCCCAGGCTGATCTCGGACTCCTGGCCTCAAGCTGTCCTCCCTCCTCAGCCTCCCAGAGTGCAGGGTTACGGGCGTGAGCCACCTAGCCAAACCCATCTTAACCGTATCTTTTTGAGACAGGGTCTCACTCTGTTGCCTGGGCTAGAGTGCAGTGACATCAGCACAGCTCACGGCAACCTCAGCCTCCTGGGCGATCCTCCTGCCTCAGCCTCCCAAGTAGCTGGGACTGCAGACGTGCACCACCCTGCCCAGCTAATTTTTTCTACATTTAGTAAATACAGAGTCTCACTATTGCTCAGGCTGCTCTTGGACTTCTGACCTCAAGCAATCCTCCCTCCTCGGCCTCCCAGGGTGCCAGGATGACAGGCGTGAGCCACCGCGCCCGGCCCCATCTTAACCATTTTTAGGCGCACAGCTCAGTGGCATTAAGCGCATTCAGATTCTTGTGCAGCCATCGCCGCCCTCCCTCTCCGGGACGTTCTCATCTTCCCCAGCTGAAACTCTGTCCCCGTGGAACACGGAGTCCCCACCCCGTCCCCAGCGCCCGGCACCCGCCCTCCTGCTCTCCGTCTCTGTGAGCGTGACGGCTCCCCGTGCTCCACAGAGCGGGATCGCACCGTGTTCTGCTTCCGTCATCAGCATCACGGCTCTGGGGCCAGCCCCGTTGCCGCGGGCTTCGGGCGTCATTGCCTCCGAAGGCTGAGTGACGTGCCGCTGTGCGGCGGGACCACGTCTGCGGCCCCACTCATGCGGGGGTGGCCACAGCCGCCGCCGCCAGCGGTGTCTCTGCCAACCCGTGGGTCCAAATGCCTCTTCTTCCAGGCCGGGCACGGAGGCTCACGCCTGTCATCCCAGCTCTCTGGGAGGCCGAGGCGGGAGGATCGCTCGAGGTCAGGAGTTCGAGACCAGCCCGAGCACAAGCGAGACCCCGTCTCTACTGAAAATGGAAAGAAATTAATTGGACAACTAAAAATTAGCCGGGCATGGTGGCGCATGCCTGTAGTCCCAGCTGCTCAGGAGGCTGAGGCAGGAGGATCGCTTGAGCCCAGGAGTCTGAGGTTGCTGTGAGCGAGGCTGACGCCACGGCACTCACTGTAGCCTGGGCGACAAAGCGAGACTCTGTCTCAAAAAAAATAAAATAAAATAAATTTAAAAAAAGACCACAGGCCGGAGCCTCCCCTGCAGCCTAGAAGGTTCCAGCCCCTCTGCTCGCAGGGCCCCGCCCCTGCCCCACCCACCCGGTGACGCCGAGGTCACTTCCCCTCCGCCCAGCCCCGCCCCTTCCAAGAGAAACAGGGTGCACCTGGCCCGGCCTCCCAGCAGGCCGCGGGGCAATAGCCCACACGTGAGCGGGTGTGGGGAGGCCCGCGGTCACGTGCAGCCTCCGCTCGGGAAGGGGGCGGGGCGCGGGTTCCAGACCCGCCGGGGGGCTGGGAGGCGCTGGAGCCAGCCGGACCTGAATGCAGCCCTGGCGCCGCCGCCCGGCCACCGAGGGCGTCCTCCGCAACGAGGCTCACAGATAACCCTTCCCGCTCCGGAAAGTTCTGTGAGGGAGCTGGGGAGAGCCGCTGCTGCGCGGCGGCGGGCCACCCGCGGCCGGGACGCAGAGCGCCGGAACTCGAGCGCCCATTCGGAATTCCAGACCCACCCGTGGCCGCCGGAGAGACCCCGCACGTCAGGACTCTCCCCTGCGGGCGAGATCCGCGCGGCGCGAACGGAACACGCTGACGCGGACAAGTCCACGGCATTCCGCCCGTTCCCAGAGCTGTGCGGCCGCCACCTCCGCCTAGTTCCAGAACATTCTATCGTCCCCAACAGGACACCCTGTCCCCGTCAGCAGTCAGTCACCACTCTCCTCCCCCGGCCCCTGGCAGACGCTGATCTGCCTGGAGTCTCTGTGGCTTTGCCCGCTCTGCACGCTTCACGTCAGCGGGATGGAGCATTACGTGGGCTACGGGTTGTGGCTTCTGTCACTCAAGTCACAGACCCGAGCTGCACCCACGAGGCAGCGGGTGTCAGAGCACCACGCCTTACTGTGTCGGAGTGACGTCCATCTGCATGGACGGGTGTGCTCAGCCATGCACCTGTTCCCACTTCTTGGTGGCCATGACAAGGGCTGTGGTGACCACATGTGTCTAAGGATTATTTCATCTCTATCTGCACATTTCAGTAACACTAACCCTAACACTAATCCAAACCCCAACCCTAACCCTAACCATAACCCTAACGCTAACCCTAACACTAATCCAAACCTCAACCCTAACCCTAACCATAACCCTAACGCTAACCCTAACACTAATCCAAACCCCAACACTAACCCTAACACTAATCCAAACCCCAACCATAACCCTAACCCTAACCCTAACACTAATCCAAACCCCAACCCTAACCCTAACACTAACCCTAACACTAATCCAAAGCCCAACACTAACCCTAAGCCTAACCCAAAACCCAACCCTAACCCTAACACTAACCCTAACACTAATCCAAACCCCAACACAAACCCTAACACTAATCCAAACCCCAACACTAACCCTAAGCCTAACCCTAACACTAACCCTAACCCAAACCCCAACCCTAACCCTAACCATAACCAAAACCCCAACTCCAACCCTAACCGTAACCCTAACCCCAACAGGAAACCCAACCATAAACCTAAACTAATCCCAACTCGAACGCTAACCTAACCCTATTACCCGAACCATGACCGTAAACCTAACCCACGACTACTCTAACCCTACCCAAACCCTACCGTAACCCTAACCCCCAACCCCAAACCTAACCCAAATATAAACGAACACTAACCCTAACCATAACGCAACCTTAACCCAACCCAACCTTAACTTTAAACCTAACACTAACCAAAATCCCAACCAAAATGCAAAAAAACTCCTACCCTACATTAACCCTAATCAACCCTGCACTAACCCTAACTCAACATTACCCTAATCCAAAACCGGCCCTAAACCTAAACCAAATAAACCCCAACCATAACCCTAATCTCAACACCAATGCCAACCCTAAACCTAACCCTAATCCCAACCACAACAATAACCCAACCCTATCCTACCTACCATGACCCTAACCTAACCCATGACTCCTCTAACCCAAACCCAACCCTACGCTAACCCTAACCCTAATGGCTCGAGGCGGCGGCCCTGAGTCAGGGATCAAAGTCCCGCGTCCTGCTCGCGTCTCGCGTCTCGGGGAAGACACTGCGCGGGACGGGGCCCGCGGTGCCCTCGCCTCTCTCCCCACCGCCCGTCCCTCCGGCGCTGCGGCTCAAAGTGCCCCAGTTTCTGAGCCTGGAGGGGGCGGGCGGGTCCCCGGGGGAGGGGGCGGCCTGGGGAGGCTGAGCCCTGACAGCGCAGCCCGGGGCGGGGCGACCCTGGAGGTCGCGAGTGCCGCAGGCCGGGCCGGGGAGCGCCGGGACCTCGCCGGCTAACAGGGACAGAGCGAAGCCCCTGCGGCAGCGAGCCAGAGGCGCCGCGAGGCCCCAGCGGGTCGGGTTTGGGAGCAGAGCACGGGAGGCGAGAAACGGTCGTGCCCGGCCCAGTCGGGACGTTGGGTCGCGGCCCCGCGGGTGCAGCTCTAACGTGGCTCCACGCCATCTGCCAAAGGAAGGAGCGGTTCCTGGGACTTCAGGCGCGTTTATGCAGACACACGCACGCGTCTGCGGACACGCGTGTGCGCGGGGGCCGGCATGCACGCGCCACCCCGCTGTTGGGCTGCGATGGAATCTTTCCTTCTTTTTTCTTTTTGAGACAGAGTCTCGCTCTGTCGCCCGGGCTGGAGTGAGTGCCGCGGCGTCAGCCTCGCTCACAGCAACCTCACACTCCTGGGCTCAAGCGATCCTCCTGCCTCAGCCTCCCGAGTAGCTGGGACTACAGGCACGCACCACCATGCCCGGCTAATTTTTTCTATATATTTTTAGTTGTTCAGCCAATTTCTTTCTATTTATAGTAGAGACGGGGTCTCGCTCTTGCTCAGGCTGGTTTCGAACTCCTGACCTCGAGCGATCCTCCCGCCTCGGCCTCCCAGAGTGCTAGGATGACAGGCGTGAGCCACCGCGCCCAGCCAATAAAGTCATTTTTGAAATGAAAAAGAATTCTCCGGATCCGGGGTCCGTGAGGCCCCGTGTCCCTGCCCAGCAGGTGCAGAGGAAAGAGGCAGGTTTCCGAGCTGCAGCATCACCCCCTCTTGGAACCTCAGTTTCCGTCTCCGTGAAATGGGGGCGCTGACACCGTGACTCCAAGCACTCGCACGTGCTGTTCCCTCAGCCTGCCCCTCCCTTCCACGCCACCTGCCCGGTGAACTCCTATATAATCTGCTCAACCCCAGCCGTGATGTCCCTCCTGCGGGTGGCTGCCCCAGGCAGACACCCTGGACTCCCCCAGCCTTCACCCTCCCCTGAGCCGAGCCCTGATGCCGCAGGTCACAGGCCCGTCCCCCCAGACCGGAGGCTCCCTGAGGGTTGGGGGACGGGTGGAAACAGAGACACCAGCGTCCGCGGTCGACGGATGAGGGAGCTGCGGCTTCTAGAGGAATCCGAGCCCCTCGGGGCCACGGCCATTCGACCCCGGAGCCGATACTCAGCGCCAGGGCAGCCGGACTCTGAGCACAGTGCTCCTTCCCCAAATCCGTGTGCACACTGAACAGCCCCACGCCCCGCGCCCTGCCCCGCCTCCGGGTTCCCTGCGGCTCCGGCGCGGCCGGGACGGCCTGTCCCCGGGCTGCCCCGGGTCACGGGTACGGCCGCGGGCCGGGCTATCGGCAGGAAACATCTTGGCAGGGCAGGAAGCGGGGCCTGGCCGGCCCGCCCATCGCGGGCGGGATATTTTGGGAGCCGCTATATAAGCCCGAGCGCGGGCGCTCCCCGCCGCCGCCGCCGCCCCTGCCGGCCACGCGGACCTGGGCCCGGCCCGAGTGGGGCGCCGGGCTCGAGCCCCGTGTAATCGGTCTCAGCGACCCTGGGCAGGAGGCTCCCCGTCTCCGTGCCTCAGTTTCCCCCTCCCCGATCCTGCCCCAGGAAAAGACACACCCGCGGGGCCCGGAGCCCTGTCTGAAGTTTGGGGGCTGACACCTGGGGGCGCTCGCCCCGCCTCGCAGGGCCCGGAGACCCCAACTTGGCGCCAGCCTCCTCGCGGCCAGGAGCGAGTGGCCGGCCCAGCCCTTCCCGCCCGCCCGCCAAGCCCCGTCACCGCGCCAGGGCCAGATTGGCGCGACGGCATTTTTATTTTTTGAGACAGAGTCTCGCTTTATTGCCCAGGCTAGAGTGAGTGCCGTGGCGTCAGCCTAGCTCACAGCAACCTCAGACTCCTGGGCTCAAGCGATCCTCCTGCCTCAGCCTCCCCAGTAGCTGGGACTACAGGCATGCGCCACCACGCCCGGCTCATTTTTTCTATATACATTAGTTGGCCAATTAATTTCTTTCTATTTTTAGTAGAGTCGGGGTCTCGCTCTTGCTCAGGCTGGTTTTGAACTCCTGACCTTGAGCCATCCGCCCGCCTCGGCCTCCCAGAGTGCTGGGATGACAGGCGTGAGCCACCGCGCCCGGCCCAAGGACGTTCTGAGGATGGGGGCGTGCCTACCCCAACTTTGCAGAAGAGGGGATGGAGGCCCAGAGAGGCGGCCAAGCGGGGCCACGCGGGCGGGCGGGTGGTGGGACGTGCCCGCCGCCCGGCCGCCAGCTGCGGGGAGGGGACGGCCCGCCCAGCCCCGCCTGCGCCTGGAGAGCGGCTTTGGCTGAGCGACCTCGCGCAGGGCGCTGTCCCGCCCCGGCCCCAGGCTCCCCGCCGCCCCCCAGAAAGCTCGCGTGTGCCCAGACACCCTCCTCCCCGCCCGGCGCTCCCCAAGGCCCGCTGGGACTCGAGCCCACGACTCCTCTCGTCTCGGGCCACCAGGCTTGGCATGGGGCTTGCATGCCTCTCCCGACGGGAGCCTCACCACCACGCAAGGCAGCCGCGTGCAGTGTAGACGCTCTGGCTAGTGAAAGGCGGCGCCTCCTTCAGAGCGGACGCCGCCCCCGGCCCCGGCCCCGCTCTGCCGACCGGCCACCTGGAGCCGTGACGGGACCCGGGTCTGTCCTCCAGGTTAGATGGCCCGGAGCCTCCAGTGCCTTCTCCGCGGTTGCCCTGGCGCACGCACGCATCGCGTCGCGGTGGGGTCCCCCCGACCCTGCTGCCATCTGTCTACCCCGTTTCAGAGCGGCAGGGGCAGCCGCCTGCCTGCGCCGACCAGCCCAGAATGGAGAGGGAAGCCGCCTCCCCCCTTCTGGCGCCTATACCTCTAGTGATGCGACCCGTGGACCCGGCAGCTGCGTCGCAGTCGCAGGGCCCCTCCTGTGACCATCCACGATGCACCCGAAATATGGAGGCCCACGAGGGGGCTTTGGCGGGGTGGGGGAGGGGCCGGAAACATCCCGCGCCTGGATCCTGGCGCCGGCGGCTTGGCGGCTGCCGTGGAGCGTCGCTCGGGGCTGCGGGACACGAGGACGCGGGTGACAAGGCGCTCCCGCCCGAGTTTTACATTCGCGTGAAACGTTTAAACACGAGGAAAGGGAGGAGAAGGCAGGTCACGTGCTCAGGCGGAGGCAGGCGCCGGGCGAGGCTGGTGGGCGCGGGAAGGCATTCCTGGGCGGGAGCGGAGGCCCGGCCGGGAGGGTCCAGGGGAGGCCCACGACGCGGGTGGACGCGGAAGCCACGGACGGGAGCACTGAGGATGGAGCAGGGGCGGGGCGCCCAGCCCGGCTGCCAGAGGGGGAAACCGAGGCTCGGACTGCTTGGTGACCTATAAGAGGCGGAGATGCCACGGGATCCTGGCCCGGGTCTGGGGGGGGGGAGGTGGGGACCTCTTTCTTCCGGGTCCCGTGTACCCCGAGCGTGCGCCGTGGCCAAGAAGCCGCCCAGTGTCCTGGGTTCGAGTCCCGCTCTGAGCCCGCTGGCCTCAGTGTCCCCATCTGTAAAATGGGGACCCGGGGAAGCCTCCCGGGCTCACCTCCAGCCCCGACGCCGGCGGCGCCCAATGCCCAGCGAGTCCCCACCGCGGCCTCCGCGGAGACTCCAGCCCGAGGCCCCGCCAGCAGACGGGCTCTCGGGCCTTCCAGGGGGCGGGGGCGGCGCCCGGGAGGGGGAGGCAGGAGTTTAAAAAGAGCTGTCTCGGCGATGCAAATTCAGGCCCCCCGCAGGGGAAACTGAGGCAGGGAAAAGAGAGCGATGGGACGCGGGGCGGGGCAGGGGACTCAGAGCTTCGGGCCCCACCCGGGTTGGGGGGGACCACCGTCCCTGTCGGCAGCACTGTCCCCGGGCCTGGCGCCCCGAGACCTCCCGCAGGGGCCCTTCTCTCCCTTCACCCCAAAAGGCGAGCCTGCACCCCGTCCCGCCCGGCCACCAGCCGCCTTCTGTGCCCGGTGCTGGGCGTCCCAGGGCCGCCGCTGCGCCTTCCCGCCTGTGCCCCGGGCGCCCTGTCTCTGCGCGGAGCCTGCAGAGCCACTTTGCTGTCACCCTGTCTGTCTGTGCCCGGCCACCCGCCTCACCGGGAGGGTGGGCCCCGCTCCCTCCCACCGGCCGCCCATCGACTGTGTCTCCCGCTCCCTCCCGGGCGGCACCGCGGGGTGCGGGCGCAGATGTCTGCGGCCTGAGTCAACAGCGCCCCGTGTTATCCTCACGGAGGGGCGGCGGCTCCAATCCCAGCCCCACTGCGCCCGGCCGGCGCCGGCGAGCCCCAGTTTCCTCAGCTGGGCAACAGGGCTGGGGGCGACCCTTCCTATGGGGGTCCCCAAAGGTGACCCAGAGAAAGCCAGGCACGTGGAAAAGGCTCAGTGAAGGGTCACCTCTCCCGGGCCTTGCACCCCCGCCGTTCCCTGGGTGGGGCTCGGTCCTCTAGGGAACCCCACTAGGGGACCCCACTAGAGAACCCCACTAGGAGACCCCACTAGGGGACCCCATGAGGGGACCCCACGAGGAGACCCCACGAGGAGACCCCACTAGGGGAAGACAGGGCGTGACCCCCAGGTCTCTCGGGGTGCTGCCTGGCTCCCTCACCTCCAGCTCTTTTAATTTTTGGAGACAGAGTCTCGCTCTGTTGCCCAGGCTGGAGTGAGTGCCGTGGCGTCAGCCTCGCTCACAGCAACCTCCCACTCCTGGGCTCAAGCGATCCTCCTGCCTCAGCCTCCCGAGTAGCTGGGACCACAGGCATGCGCCACCACGCCCGGCTCATTTTTTCTATATATATTTTTAGCTGGCCGATTAATTTATTGCTATTTTTTTCTTTTAGTGGACACGGGGTCGCGCTCTTGCTCAGGCTGCCCTGCAGCTCTTTCTAAGAAGCCGGGGCTGATAACGTTCCCCCAAAACAGGAACCCGCGCGGGCCGCGATTGCAGAAGTCGCGGCAAGAGCCGCCCAGCCCCCTCCCCGCGGCCGGCGGCGTCAGGGCCCGCTGGGCGCAGCTCGGAAAGATTTTATGTAAAAGTGGCCGATGCAAATCCAGGGGCCCCGGGCCTCGAGAGGCTCCACTTCCCCCTTTCACCTCGCTGGCCGGTGGCAGCCACCGGGGCGTGGCGGGGGGCTGCGGGACACCGGTCACCCCTCTGCTCAGGACCCTCGGAGCGTCGGGGCCCCAAATCCGCCCTGATTTGGCTCGGCCTCCTGCCTCGGCCTCCCGAGTAGCTGGGACTACAGGCGTGCGCCGCCACGCCCGGCCCATTTTTTTTCTATATATTTTTAGTTGGCCAATTCATTTCTTTCTATTTTTAGTAGAGACGGGGTCTCGCTCTTGCTCAGCCTGGTTTCCAACTCCTGACCTCGAGCGAGCCTCCCGCCTCGGCCTCCCAGAGAGCCGGGATGACAGGCGTGAGCCGGGATGACAGGCGTGAGCCGGGATGACAGGCGTGAGCCGCCGCGCCCGGCCCATTTTTTTTCTATATATTTTTAGTTGGCCAATTCATTTCTTTCTATTTATAGTAGAGACGGGGTCTCGCTCTTGCTCAGCCTGGTTTCCAACTCCTGACCTCGAGCCTCCCGCCTCGGCCTCCCAGAGAGCCGGGATGACAGGCGTGAGCCGCCGCGCCTGGCCTGAGCCTCCGACTTTTTAAAAAACTGAGATGAAATGTACACGACGTGAAATTCACCATTTTGTTTTAAACGGTTCAATTCAGTGGGGTTTATGCAGCCATCGCCGATATCAAGTTCCAGAACATTCTCCCCCCCCCAAAGGAAAGCCCCGTACCGTCAGCGGTCACTCCCCACGCCCCCTCCCCAAGCCCCGGCTGTCAGCGCCCCCATCGCGGCCCCGCCTGGCGGCTTGGTGGTGGGAGCCGGTGCAAGGGGTGCCACCTGCGGGTCCCGCAGCCGAGGGCCGGGGCTGGGGGCCGGCATCCCAGGAAGGCTTCCCGGAGGAAGGGGCGCCGGAAGGGGCTCGGGGCGGCGAGGGAGGGGGCGCTGGGGAGGATTGGAGGGCCTTCCAGGCGGGAGACCCGCGTGGGCAAGGGCGTGGCGAGACGCAGTGTCTCGCAAGGGAGCAAGAGCCAGACCCCGTCTCTACAAAAAATAGAAAAAAACAACAGGCCGGCACGACAACTCACGCCTGTCATCCCGGCACTCTGGGAGGCCGAGGCGGGAGGATCGCTCGAGGTCAGGAGTCCGAGACCAGCCTGAGCAAGAGCGAGACCCCTGTCTCTACTAGAAAAATAGAAAGAAACTAATCGGCCAACTAAAAATATATGGAAAAAATGAGCCGGGCGTGGTGGCGCACGCCTGTAGTCCCAGCTACTCAGGAGGCCGAGGCAGGAGGATCGCCTGAGCCCAGGAATTGGAGGCTGCAGTGAGCTACGATGACACCACTGCACTCCAGCCTGGGCGACAGAGCGAGACTCTCTCTCCAGGAAAAAAAAAAAGATGTGGGGCTTGTCCCAAGAGCAGCGGGGACTTGGCCGGGCTTAAGCCGGGGAGTGGGGAAGGTTAGCAGCAAAGGCGAAGTTCAAATCCCGGCTCTACCCCGAGCCTCGGTTTTCTCATCTGTGAAACGGGTGTATGGGACGGGCACCCACCCCGGGGGGCGGCGTGAGGATGAAGTGACACCACTCAGGGTGGACGCGAGGCAGGAGCCCCAGGCAGGGAGGGATGGGAGGACGTCTTTACGGCTGGGGCGGGTGGGGCATAGGCAGGCGATAGTTAAAAGGGGTGAGGTTTCCTTCGGGGATGAACATGTTCTAGAACAGACTGTGGTGATAGCTGCACAAGTCTGTGAATATGCGAACACCCACGGATTTTTTTTTTCTTTGAGACAGAGTCTCACTCTGTTGCCCGGGCCAGAGTGAGTGCCGTGGCGTCAGCCTCGCTCACAGCAACCTCAGACTCCTGGGCTCAAGCGATCCTCCTGCCTCAGCCTCCCGAGTAGCTGGGACTACAGGCGTGCGCCACCATGCCCGGCTCATTTTTTCTATATATATTAGTTGGCCAATTAATTTCTTTCTATTTATAGTAGAGACGGGGTCTCGCTCTTGCTCAGGCTGGTCTCGAACTCCTGAGCTTGAGCGATCCTCCCGCCTTGGCCTCCCAGAGTGCCGGCATGACAGGCGTGAGCCGCCGCGCCCGGCCTGAATTTTTTTTTTTTCTATTTAAGAGGCAGGGTCTCACTCTGCCACCCAGGCTGGAGTGCAGGGGCCCGATCATAGCTCACTCCAGCCTCGAACCCTTGAGCTCAAGCGATCCTCCCGCCTCGGCCTCCCAGCGTGCTGGGACTGCAGGCGTGAGGCCTGGCGGTGAATTGGGCGCTTTAAGTGATTGAATGAAGGCATTGTTCGGCAGGTGCGTTCCATCTCGATCAAACCGCTAAGATAAAAAGCAAAGCACAAAAGACCAAGGAGGCCTTTTCCTCCCTGGAGCGGGGAAGCCCAGGAGGCAGCTCCGAACCTCCTGGCAGGAAGCCGGGTTGGGGGCGGCGGCCGAAGGAGGCAGGTAGTGAGCTCCCCGTCACCCGAGCCAGGGCCAGGCGAGCTCCCGCCGGGAGCCCCAAGCGCCGTGGCGGCTCCTCCCCGTCTCCCGGGGGCAGGGTGCCCAGGGCCGCCCCTCAGATGTGGCATCGGGGACCGGGCCCCGCCCGCCCGCCCACGCTGGGGTTTCTGCTACCTATCTACCTGCCAGGCCACTTCCTCCGCGGGTGTGCCCGCCCGGCGCCCGGCTTCCCCTGACGGCCCCTGCCCGGCCACGGAGGCAGGGCCTGGAGGAGGCCGTCTCCCTGGAAAGCGGAGCTCCAGAGCCAGGGCCAGAGCCTGCCGGCTCCGTCAGGGCCACCGGGCCTCAGTTTGTTCACCCGAGCAACGGGACTAAGAATGCCAACCTTGCAGGATCGCCGTGGCCTTGGCTCTGGCCGTTCCCTCTGCCGGGGGCCACCGTTCTAGAATATTCCCCGCAGGGCCCCCTCGGCCCCGCCCACCTGCTGGGGGAAGCCGTCCCTGCCGCCCCTGCCCCCCACGGCGAGTCCTTCCCTCGTCTTGCTTTCTCTTCTCCCTCGAGCCTCAGCTCTGCCCGGGGAGAGGTGGCCTGGCCGGGTGCGGCCGGTCTCCTCCGGCCCCAGAGCTCTGTGAGGACAGGGAAGACCCCGAGTGGCCTCACAGACCAGGCGACGAGAAAAGGTCCAGGATGGGAAGGGAGAATCCAGGCGAGCTACCAAGATAAACCTTGATGGCTCACGCCTGTGATCCCAGCACTCCGGGAGGCCGAGACAGGAGGATCGCTCGAGGTCGGGAGTTCGAGACTCAGCCTGAGCAAGAGCGAGACCCCGTCTCTACTAGAAAAATAGAAAGAAATTAATTGGCCAACTAATACATATAAAAAAAATTAGCCGGGCATGGTGGCGCACGCCTGTAGTCCCAGCTACTCGGGAGGCTGAGGCAGGAGGACCGCTTGAGCCCAGGAGTTGGAGGTTGCTGTGAGCGAGGCTGCCTCCTCTTGGAATCGTACCTGATTTTATTGCCAGTTTTCATACGAACCCATCGGGGAATGGGACGCTTTTGCTTCTGTTCCTTGGCCAGAAACCGCTCGATTCTGAAAGCCTCGTGAGGAGACACGGCGAGAGTCCAACGCAGGCGGCACGGTGGCGGGCGGAGGGAGAAAGAGCCGTGGCCTCTGGCCCTGGGGACGCGGGGGGGGGGGGGGGGGGGGGGGGGGGGGGGGGGGGAGGCAGGACAGCCCCAGTCCCGCCCCCGCGGGGTAGGCCGGCGTCCCCGGGCACGCAGACCACCGGCAAGGAGCAGAGCCTGACGGCTGGCTCCCGGATTGTGAGGCAGACAGTCAGCTGCTGCAGACGTGGGAGGTTCCAGTCACCAGGGAGGCCGGGGGCCCTGTCCGAGGAGGGGACGTCTGAGCGGGGACCTGCAGGAGGCGAGGGAGGGCGCTCCGAGGGCGTTTCAGGGGAAGGGAGCCGCAGGCAGCGGGAACGGCGTGTGCAAAGGCCCTGGGGCAGGGACACGCTGCTCGGCTGTAGCTGCGCGGCTGAGGCGGGCGGTGGGAGGAGGCGGGGGTGGGGCCCGGGGGCTTTGCAGGAACCTTCGGGGGACTGGCGGGCCAGCCCGGAGCGGGAAAAGCAGCCAAACCGGCTTCCTCCCTGGGAAGAGACAGCGCGGAGCAGATACTGACAGTAACGATAACGGCGACCATGACACGGATCCGAGTCTAGTCTTTGAAAGCACCGGCTTCGGGCCCTCCCAGAGCCTCCCATTCAGCAGATGTGCAAACTGAGGCCGGCGCGGGCCAGAAACAGGCCCAAGCCTCGCTCCTGGGGGACCCTGGACCCGCGCTCGGTGTTCTCTCGGCTTAGGCAGGAGCAAACGGCCCGACCGCACCCAGCTGCTCAGTACAGAGCAGATAAACAAGGACAAAAGTCTTTGTTTGTGTGCTCTGTGCTAAGAAGCTGGTTCAGTAATAAACACGTGAGACCTTTTTTTTTTTTTTTGAAACAAAAAGAGGCCGCGCGGGACACAGCAGGTGCGCGGACAACTCAGAGAACCGGGCGGCGGCGGCGGCGTGCTTCCGGAAGCCCGAGGTCTTGCGACAGGGAAGGGGGCGGATGAAAGGGGCTGCCGCCCGTGGCAGGTGCCGGCTGGGGGCGCAGGGACGCAGGGATGTGCCCGGGTCCCCTGTCCCGCCCCGCCCTGCCACCCTGCCACCCTGCCACCCTGCCGGCCTTCCCTCGAATCTTCTTTCTCAATTTCCCCTCTAACCACTTCCCTCCCAGGGCCTCGGGGCAGGGGGTCAAACGCCCCGTCTCTGCCCAGGGTTTGTTCCGGACGCGCCCCGGCCCTGCAGGGGGGCACGCCGGCCACCACGATGAGGGGCAGCGCCCGGAGGGGCGGGGCGGGGCGGGAGGGGCGCTCGGCGGGCTCTGAGGTCCAGGCCTCCCTCATCTCCGCTTCAAGATGAGGAATGCGTCATGCGACGGTTTTTTTTTTTGAGACAGAGTCTCGCTCTGTTGCCCAGGCTGGAGTGAGTGCCGTGGCGTCAGCCTCGCTCACGGCGACCTCACACTCCTGGGCTCAAGCGATCCTCCTGCCTCAGCCTCCCGAGTAGCTGGGACTACAGGCATGCGCCACCACGGCAGGCTAATTTTTTCTATGTATATTAGTTGGCCAATTAATTTCTTTCTGTTTATAGTAGAGACGGGGTCTTACTCTTGCTCAGGCTGGTCTCGAAATCCTGAGCTCAAACGATCCGCCCACCTCGGCCTCCCAGAGAGCTAGGATTACAGGCGTGAGCCACCGCGCCCGGCTGTCATGCGACGTTTTAAAAAATCAAAATGACTGCAGAAAAAATTCACAGCTGTCTGAAGAGGTATTTCAGAGTGTCGCCATTTTATTTGTTTATTTGAGACAGAGTCTCGCTTTGTTGCCCGGGCTAGAGTGAGTGCCGTGGCCTCAGCCTCGCTCACAGCAACCTCCAACTCCTGGGCTCAAGTGATCCTCCTGCGTCAGCCTCCCGAGTAGCTGGGACTACAGGCAGGCGCCACCATGCCCTGCTGACTTTTTTCTATAAATATTTTTAGTTGGCCAATTAATTTCTTTCTATTTATAGTAGAGACGGGGTCTCGCTCTTGCTCAGGCTGGTCTTGAACTCCTGACCTCGAGTGATCCTCCTGCCTCGGCCTCCCAGAGTGCTGGGATGACAGGCGTGAGCCTCCGCGCCCGGCCCGTGTGTGTTTCGGATTAATGGCGACTCTCTGAACACACGTGGTGGACTCACTCTCATCGGGCTCACTCTCTGCGGCGCCGGAACCCGCGCCTGAGTGACGCTTCCCCGACTCGCCTGTTTTCTCCCAAACAACCTTCCTGCGCTTAGAGACGCTCGGCAGCACCTCGGCGTTACGCTCGGGGGCCAGCTTTTATTATTATTAATTGTTATCATTATTATTATTATTAGAGACACGGCTTCACTGAGTTGCCCAGGCTGGACTGGAACTCCCGGGCTCGGGCGATCCTCCCGCTGCGGCCGCCGTGGCAGCTGGGACCGCAGACGCACGCCGCCACGCCTGGCTTTGCCCGGGCCCTGCTTCCCGCGGCGAGGTCACTGACGGGGAGCAACACGCGGGGAGCACCTCGCGCGGAGCAGACTGCAAAACGAAGAGACGCGTGTTCGCCGGACGGGAGCTGAAACAAGGAGCAGAAGGTCGCCTCGTCCCGCCCCAGCTGGGGGCGGGAACGGCGCGTGTCACACTCTGAGTTTCTGATGCTCTGTGCGCGTCTGCAGATTGGCCGGGGGGATCACAGGTCAACGTTACCAGCACTCTGGGAGGCCGGGACGGGAGGATCGCTTGAGGCTGGGAGGTCGAGACCAGCCTGAGCAAGAGCGAGACCCCGTCTCAACTCAAAATAGAAAGCAATTAATTGGCCAACTAAAAATATAGAGAAAAAAAACTTAGCCGGGCATGGTGGTGCATGCCTGTAGTCCCAGCTACTCGGGAGGCTGAGGCAGGAGGATCGCTGGAGCCCAGGAGTCTGAGGTTGCTGTGAGCTAGGCTGACGCCGAGGCACTCACTCTGGCCTCGGTCCAAGACAGAGCGCTCAGGGTTCGGCTTCCCGAGCAGGACGCGTAGCCGGGCCGAGAGTCCCCTCCCGTCCCCGCCTGGCCCCGAGGTGGTGGCACCGGCCCCTCCCGTCCCAGAATGCTCAGCGGGCGCCAGGGGGCCGTGCGCGAGGACAACGCAGAGCCCGCGGCTGCAGACCCTGGGTCGCGGGGAAGCGGAGTGCGCGGGCGGCTGCCACGACCCGGCGCCGCTCTGGGTGGGGCGGGGGCTGCCGGGTCCCCCACGCGGCGTCTCAGCCCCATCGACCGCCCTGGGGGCGGCCCGGCACCCTCAGGTGCAGTGGAGGAAACCGAGGAACAGAGAGGGCAGGACGCTCAGCCTAGTCGCCCAGCAGGCTGGCGGCAGGAGCCCCACTCCAGGGCCGCGCCGCCGGAGAAAAGAAAACAGGCGTGGCCGGCTTCCTTCTGCCGAGAGCAGGCAGCTCCCCCGGCAGCCGCGCGGCGCTCACAGGGGGACTGGGGTCCCTGAGGCAGAGGCCCGGCCTCGAGGCCCCTTGCCGCACTCTCCACACCCGCTGGCCATTCACTGCGCCGCCGCCACCGTCGATTCTCATCTGCGCAGCTCTGCATGCGCAGTTCCCTCCGCCTGGAATGCCCTTTTCCCCTGCTCTACTCTCCACACAGAAAACTCCTATCCGTCCGTCAAAACCCCGTTCACAAACTCCTCCTCTGTGAGGTCACTGCTGCCCGTTCCCGTCCATTTCTCCATTCACTCGCCCCACATTTACGCAGGACACAGAGCAGGCGGCATTGACCGAATTTTGTGGGGCAGATATCCCGATCGTTGTCCCATTTCACAGATGAGGAGACTGAGGTCCAGAGAGGTTCAGCGGCTCGCCTGGGCTCACACAGCTGGTGAGTGGCAGAGCCGGGGTTTGAACACAGCCGAGCTCTGTGGTTCCCGCCGCGCTATTCCTGCTGGGGGGTCTGGGGGGGGGGAGTTAATGCTGCTTCAGCGCTGCTGGGCCCCCCCAGGCCCCCAACAATGTCCTTGGCCTGCCTCCTGCCGGGGTGAGGCCGGGCGTGCTGGACGGAAGCCGCCTCCCTCCCCCGCCTCGCCTGGGGGGCAGGAGACTCACCCCGCCGCCCCGCCCCCACCCGCCTGCTGAGTCACAGCGGCTGACGCCTGCGGCTCGCTCGCTCCCAGGTTCGCGGGCGTCGCCCACCTGCGCCCTGACGCCGCCCGCCCCGAGCCCACAGGACGGCGAGATTGCGTTCTCTTTGGTTAAATGGAGGCCAGCGCCTCGCCCCTAACCCGTGCCATTTCCTAAGCCAGCAGCCCAGCGGCACGGGTGCACTCGCGATGCGGTGGCCCCCGTGGGGCGCCCCGAAAGGAGGCCCCGTCCCCCCCCAGCCCCCACTCCCCGCCGCCCGGCCCCCTGCCCAGAGAAAGCGCCGCTCGGCTCCCTGTCCCTCTGGACTTGCCTGTTCTAGACCTTTCGCAGACGGAGTCGGGCTGGTGGGGACCTTCGGCGGGTCTAGCGGCAAACTCGCCTGGCGTGATGGCCGGAGGTCCGTCTACACCAGGGGTCCCCAGACTGCTTTTTATTTTTTTTTTTGAGACAGAGTCTCACTGTGTTGCCCAGGCTAGAGTGAGTGCCGTGGCGTCAGCCTCGCTCACAGCAACCTCAATCTCCTGGGCTCAAGCGACCCTCCTGCCTCAGCCTCCCGAGTAGCTGGGACTACAGGCATGCGCCACCATGCCCGGCCAATTTTTTCTATATATATCAGTTGGCCAATTAATTTCTTTCTATTTATAGTAGTGATGGGGTCTC
>VSMD01139092.1:0-12958 GCA_008750895.1 Mirza zaza | reverse complement strand
GGGGGGGATTGGTTTGGTTCTGTTTTGCTCCGGTAACTTTTATTGCAGTATAACATACATAAAGCAAAGAACACAGATCATGAGTTGTACAGCTGAGAGATTTTTCCCCAAGGGACTACCCCATGCCCAGAACCAGAAAGGGTCGTATCAAAACCTCTGACACTCCCTCCTGCACATCCTCCTAACTTCTGACTCCACAGACTGGTTTGCTGGGTACTGGGCTTTATACGAATGAGTCATACACAAGGTGCTCTTCTCTGCCGGCTCCTTTCACTCATCGCGTGTTTGTGGGATTTATCTGTGGTTTTTTTATTTATTTATTTATTTATTTTTATTTAGGCATATTATGGGGGTACAGATTTTAAGGTTTCAATAAATGCCCATTGCTCCCCTCCTGATTTATCCGTGTTGTTGCAGGAAGTCATGGTATGTTCAGCCTCTGCATATGGGACAGTTATGTGCCTCGTAGTGGTTCATTTAGCAATGGACTGCATATACGACAGTGGCCCGTAAGAGTATAATACCGTATTTTCACCTTTTCTATGTTTAGATACACAAAGACTCACCTTTGTGATACAATTGCTGTAACATGCTGCATAGGTGTGTCGCCTCGGAGCAACTGGCCACACCCTGCAGCCGAGGTGTGACATGGGCTCTGCCACCCAGGCTTGTGCGAGCGCGCTCTGATGCCAGCACAGCAATGAACTCACCCGACAGCACTTTTCTCAGAACATGTCCCCATCATTAAGAGACACATGACTGTGTTCCATTGTATGAATAAACTGTTAATGTATCCATTCTATGTAGATGGAAGCTTGCATAGTTTGGGGCTGATGTGAACATACTTGTTCTTTCTTCTGGTGGACACAGGTATGCATTTCTGTTGGGTATACCTAGAAGTAGAATTCTGGGTCATATCTGGTCACATATTCAGCTTTAATATATACTGACAAATAAGTTTCCCACAATATTGGTGTCAATTTACAGTGTATAAATGCACTGCTGATATTTAATATTATTGAAATAATTTATTATTTTATAATAAAAATAATTATAATTATTCAAATAACTAAATGTTTCAAATATTCAGATAATAAAATAAATATTTAAATTGTTTATTTAAATAATTACATATTTGGGTTATTTAAATAATTGAATATAATTATTAACCATAATTATATTAATATAATTTCTTAACAACTTGAAACTGCCCATCTTTTCCATTTTATCCATTCTGATGGGTATATGGTGGTATTTCATTTTGGTTTTAATGTTTTTTCCTGTCCTTTGCCCATCTTTTTATTGAGTTATCTGCCTTGAGCTCTTTACATATACTGGATATTCTCCCGAAGTATTCTTATAAAGATATAAGTGTTAACCAAGGTCTTTGAGCAGACAGATCCTCAGGGAGAAACTCCTATCAGATGAGCATCAGTGGCGGCTGGGCTTCCCTGGGCTGTGGGTTGGGAGAGAGCAGCAGGATCAGCAGGATCCATCACTAGGGTCAATTCCAGGAAGCAAAGGCAGAAGTTAAACTCAGTCCAAAGAATATGTGACTTTGTGCTTTACTGGACAACTTTCTGTAGCATCTTCTGAAGAAAGTGTTCGAAAGCAAGTTCTAGAATGGGGCATTCCTTCAAATTGTGATCTACATGATTGATTGGCGTTCCAAGTAGGGTTCATATAAGGCTAATGATTTGCTATAAAATGAGCCCGACTGGACACTAAACAGAATCTTAACATTGTTTTCACTCTTTTGGAAGTAATAACATTGGTTCCGTTCACTCTCCACTCAGATTAATTTATAGAGAAAGTTAACGTTGGCCTTGGTCACTCAAGACGTAGGGCTTTTCAGTTAACCCAGGCAAGACAGCCAGGAAGGCCAGAGCCCTTCTTAGCAGTCGTCCCTCTGACTAAGGTCACGATGCATTGCAGCTCCTGGCCGCTGTTGCAGGAGTGCTCCCGCCCGCAGTGCCAGCCCAGGGCACCTCCGCACCCCTGCTCTCTGAAGGCCTCATGCCTCCTCAGAGGGGCGAGCAGATTTCCGGAGAGCTTGAGCCAGAACCCTTAACAAGAAGCTGCGCCTGCTAGAAACCAGCCCCACACTTTTTTTGCATTATGTGTCTGATGTGACTTGTGATGACTGCTTGAAACTGCCACTTAAATCCATTTTCACGTTACAAGGAAGAAAGAAAACTTTAATTCAAGGCAGTGCAAGATCTCCAGCCATCCGGCAGCACTGAATATCAAACTGTGGGTGGCTCCCGGGCTGCAGAGGGCAGCGGCTGTTCCATTTCCAACATAAGCTGGGCTTTGTCATCTCCAAGGTCACTCACTGCCCCAGGCTGCCTTGGAGGGAGCCTCCTAGACTATTGCATTTCCTTTTTTTCTCAGTTTCAAAGACCGGTTGGTCCTTCTGCTTTACCTCTCCTGCCACAGGACTGTAAACTCCGCTGGATATTGTTTTCTCACTATCCCATGCCTTCATGGGATGAAGGTAGTCCCTTCCAGGTTTTTATGATTTCCTTTCCTTTTCTCCACCATGGTGCAATTATCTTCATCATCACCATTTATGATTTTTCCTTCATTAAAAAAAAAATGCCATTAAGTCTCTCATGTACTTGAAGCTCTTTCCGGAATCCCAGGGCCCACCAGGCCCCCATGCAACAGCTCAGCCTTCTGGTCTTTTCCTGCTCAGCCTCACCCTACCTGTCTTTGTGGGCTGTCGTGTTGCCATGGCAACTAGCAACCAGCCAAGGCAGGCATTCAGGGTGTGTTTGCTGGGACCTTGGGCATTGATCCAGCCAGCTGACCTCCCAGTAGCTGACATGAAGTGACCCCATTCAGTGTCCTTGTGGTCCTGGAAGGAACCTACCAGCTCTCTCTTTCTTGACACAGCTGCTTGTGGGAGTGAAGCTCATACCGAGGTGAAGGTCATAAGAAAGCTCTATGTATTTTCTCTGCAGAGAAATCAGGCATCACTCTGTCCTCACAGCAGATTTATTGGAAAGTCAAGAATGAATGTCTTTTAGGCTGAAATGATGGTCCCCACTGGGTCTTAGTGTCTTCATAAGGAGCCCAGCTGGGAGCAGAGAAGAGAGAGGGACTCTAAAATTGGATAGGAAAAAAACAGAGAGATTTTATATACCATTTGCAAATAGTTTTTTATTATATTTTCAGCATCTTGCTGTTCTTAAACTGTCTGAGTAGCTTCTGGTTGTCCTAGGGAAGGTTCCTATGGCACCCCGTGGAATTTCTCTCACAATTGCTTCTCTAGAAATGAGCTTGAACACAACATGGATGGATTCACAGCCGCTTGTAAACCACTTTGCACCAAAGGCTCTCAGGGGAGAGTCCCAGGAGAGCCAGCTCCACAGAGGGAGGGGAGGGAAGGGGAACAGACCTGGAGAGGGGACCACCCTCAGCAGCCCACAAGGCTAGTCCTGGATGACTCAGCTTCAGCAGCAGCCGCCAGTCTGACTTCAAGATGAAATTTCCATTGATCAGACAGTTGTCTAGGGACCCACAGATCCGGACACTAAAGAAGGACTTATTCTCACGTAACTTCACCACTCGCAATGCTGATACTAATAACCACGCTCAGATGGGAACTCGGCTTCCCCAGACGCTGTCTGTGAGAGAGAAGTGGCGACTGGGACCGAGTGGTCCTCAGTGTCCGCTGACCACGCCTGCGAAAGGCCCTGAGCTCCAGCAGATTTTGATTTTTGTTCTAAGTCTGCCCCTTCCTTACTAACTATGAATCTGGAAAATTCCCTGGATTTCCTGAAGCCCCTTTTCCCCCTGTCTACAAAATGAGACTATGAGGGGACAGGAGATTATGTCTGGGGAATCCAGGGACATGCAGGCTAGGAGTGTAAGAAATGGATATTATAAGAAAAGCTTAGAGCTAACAGCTTAGCTTCTGTCCCCTCAGCTTGCTTGCTTACAATATATATCTTAAGTGAAGCCATGACAGGCTTCAGCGGGTAACCACAGGTCATTTCCTGATAAGAGGTTAAAAAGCCCCAGGATGTGGGGAGGGGGCCAAACACCAGATGACTCTGCTTTAAAATGCTGAAATAAAATGCAGAGGGAAAGCCCTAACACCAGAACCAATCAGCTGGTAAGAGGAACCAATCAGAAAAGAGATGAAATAAACTGCTAAAGGAGACTGTGGGAGGGGAGAAGGGGGAAACTACTTAAGGGATACCCGTAACCCAACCCTCTATTCTAATCCTTGTCAGAATAGAGGCCATTGCGATTGGCGCTCTGAGACTCGGACCCTAGCTCGAGCTAGTCAATAAAACTCCTTTTGATGATTTCAGCCTCAGTGACTGTCTCTTTGTTCTGTGGTACTGCGGTTTCCCGCTCTAACAGGAGTCTTCCAGTTGTCCTCTTTGGTGCCCAGAGAAAGGCCTGTTCCCGGGGCCAAGTGGCTCCAGGATGAGCTTGCGGTGTGGCCAGGTCTGAGTCTGCTGTGAGGCGCCTCCGAGTCCTCCCTCTGCACACCCCAGCGCCTGGCCAGCTTCTTCCCCACCCTCCCCGCTGACCAGAAACCTCTTCTTGGAGAAATTGAGGCTTTCAAGGATTTATTATTGGCAATTTGGAAGTTCTTCAAAGCTGACACTGAGGTGTCAAAGGAGGGACAGCATGTGACCATTGGATTGGAACAGGAGCCCCGTGTTCAGATGTGACCGTTTCTGAGAGCCTCACCGGTGCAGTACGTCCCGACATGGGAGTGCCACTGAGTCCCAGAGAGCCCTGTGGGCGGGTCTCACCTGCCCCTCTGCACAGAGAAGGAAACTCAGAACAGTCCACACCCAGTGAGAGAGCCCATGGCCCCTCCCAGCTGCACGGAGAGGCTGCTCATCCATCCGTGCTGTCCCCACTCTTCCATCCTGTTTGGTATTTCCCACCCAGGTTTGGTTTTAGCACTTCATAAGCACTTCTGTTGAAGGTTAATCATGCTCTACTTTGAATAGCTCTTCCCTCCCCTCCAGAGACACCACCTGACTTCTGTCTCCTCAGGCCAGTTTTGCAGTTTTCTAATACTAGTCTAGACTAACTTCTGGAAAGAGGAGCCTTAAAAACAAAAACAAAACTCAAACTTTCCTACCAAATGCCTGTTGCACATTCAGGTGGCCTCTCTGACCTGGGCTTCTGGCCATCTGAGATTCTACAGGACTTCTTGAATGAGTCTCTTGAATCCATGAGAAACCTGTACTCTAAGAAAAATCCCTCTGTGAAAATCTGCACCAAATAAAGTTGGTTAATCGTGATTATTACAAAGTGCCGTTATTTCCTTGCTTTACAAAATTATTCACTACCACGTTGCTTTAAATAACAAGCTCTCTGTATTTTAAAATAGATGAGTTAAATGAATTGAACCAATTTTTAGGAACATATTCATACCTATTTCAAGGCAAACCCAATTATACTCTAGTTAGTTTTTGTTCATTTCTTTATTTGTTCCTTTATTTGTCCATCCTGTTTTAGTGATCAGCCAAACGGACTCTGGGGACAAGGCCCTGGGGGGAAAGAAGGAGCACAAACTGAGCTTTGGGTTGTTAGCGTTGACAGGACTGCATGGAGAGACAGACAGCGACAGAGAAGAGACAGAGGAGAAGAGAAGGAAGGAAGGAATGAGGTACGTGGATGGATACCTAAATACATTTAAACTACAGCCTTACAGAGTTATTCAAGAGTTGCTACTTATCTATAATTCTAAGACAGGGTAAGAAAAGTCTGTATACTCGTACAAGCTTCATTGTCCTATTATAACTTGAGAATTTAGCATTAATTGCTATGAAGCAGTATAACTCACTTGTGAAAATACAAATTGCTCTACTGGGTTTTTTTGGCTAATGAATATGAATTGAAAAATAAACAGTGAACAATCAAATTTGTAATCCATGGCATGATTGCAAGAGGGATTAGGAAGTTAGAGAACAGGCTGAAACGTGGTCTGCAGTTCTCAGTGGTGGCCGGAGGTCGGCCTTCACTAGTGCAGTGGCTTAGTTCATGGCCCAGGCCCGTTTTAATCTTTTCCCTTCCACTCCTCCCTGTGAATTTACCCACCAGGAAAACAGCACAGCCTGTCACCTAGGTAACTGCCCACCCCCCAACTGGTAGAGATTGGAAACCAAACCCTTTCTCAGTGCAAATTTGCATTTGCAGCTGGTGACCTTGCAGGAGGACAGAAAGCTAATCTGATCCCACTGATGACGAGGGTGCTGGCCCTGCCCCATGCACCGGCTACACTGAGAACGCAGCAGACAGCATCTGCTCCTGTGAGGAGCCTGTTTAAGCTCTTACATGCCTGTTGCCTCCAGTAAGGAGGCTGGGAGTGTTTTGATTTGAAAATGATAAAGAAGAAAATGCTCTCTGGATGTCCACCTTGTGCAAGGTCCTGAGGTTTCTCACTTTGACCATTGTTTCTTTCTACCATGTTTCCAAAGAGCCTGCAAGGTTAGAGTGGCTGAGATGAGAACAAAGATGTGAGTTCCCAGTTTAGTTATGTTAATTACAATAAAAAATTAAGAAGGGGGAGGTGAGAGAGTGTGCCTGGACAATGAGGACCCCAGCATTTGCCAGCAGGCTAAGTCTTTATGCTGAGGCTTTGGCGACAGCCGCTCCTTTCTTTGCCCCATTGTGTGCCAGTAGCTCAGTGACTTCTGAGAGCCGGGCTGTGCTCCAGCTGTATGCAAAGTGTGGAGGTCTGCGGGGAGGTGGGTGTGTGCCAAGTCCTGGAAGGGGGAAAGGGACTCAGGAAGGGGCTGCAGTGAGGTGGGAGTTGGGGAAGGGATGCCAACTCAGCTGCTATCTCCTCTTCATCTAGAGCAGTGGTTCTCAAAGTAGAGTTCCTGGATTGCCCACCAGCAGCACCTGAGATCTTGCTAGAAATGCAAGTTCTCCCCAGACCTGCTGGCTCAGAAACTCTGGAACGGCCCCAGCTATCAGTGTTTAGACTAACCCTCTGCATGACTCTGATATACACTTAAGTTTGAGAACCACTGCCCCTTAGTTCCAAAGAAAAGATTATTTTCAAATTCAGAGGACTGAATAGTTTCAGATGCCAGTTCAAAGTGGGAAAACAAAAGCATAGTAGAGAATAATGCTGGATAAAAGCTTTTCTTCCTAAAATACATGAGAATTGATACATGAGGCAGGGAGGTCACAGTAAGTGCACAAATGTTAATTGCAACTAGGGGATAAACACTATTTTCCATAATTTGGTCAAACAATTTGAAAAATTATGGCTAATCTGAAAGAGAAAGTGCTACTTTTTAGTTAGAATTTTTCACTTTGAAGTTCCCTGATCTCAGTTCTTCTAGGCCTCACTGGTGTAATACAGGAAGCTATCTAATAAGTACAAACACAGTGAAATACATCTTCAGGACTTTCTTCCCTCCTGACATGAAAATGATTAAAAACAATAGTCAGAATTCCCAAAGGAGATAACTTCAATATAGTCTTACTCACAGTGACCGATTAGTCAGCGGTTAATTTGACGGATGGCAAATCATAGCAGTTCACTCACAGCTAAGCAACCTGAGGAAGAAGTATTCTGTTTTTGACTGTGGGGCAATAATAAATGCTAAGCCAGTATGTGGTTTACTGTACTCTGGTAGAAATGTCAGTATTTTGAAATGACACTGAACCAGGCAGCCTCTTCCCAGAGACTGGCCCCCACGGTGGCGAAGCCAGGCGCCCCCAAACTCGCAGGGACTTTCCCAGCTGACGCTGTTCCACTGCAGACTCAGAGTGAGGGGCTGCCTCCAAGCGGCAGGACAGGACTGTCCTTCGTGACCTTCCGCTGCGGCGGGGTCCCCACCTTGTCTCTCAGGAGAGAGCTGTAGTCCGGATGGTCTGGCCACAGGCCTTGCCCATCCTTCCGCATACGGCTGTGCTGAGTCCCACACAGACGGAAGGTGAGGAAGGGCTGAGGGGGAGGGGCGGAAGGAAAGACATCGCCCTGAAGCGAACAAGCCTAGACAAGGGCTGAATTAAATGTGATATCTTTGTAAACCCTTCATGCCAGGTTTTAAAAGCCATTGTCTCTGTTTGTTGGGATCACAAAAGCTTCCTTTTTCACAAATTGGCACAAAACTGCACACATGCTATTAAATCCACATATTTGAGCATTTGGATTACAGTTAATGAGATGGTTTAGACCCTTGAGATCAAGGTGCAGTTCTGCACATCCATAATTTTTCTGTCACTTTTCCTGTAAAAAGAAAATCTCTGATACAGTGGTGGCACTTCTGAGGCGTGTGAAGGAGGAGAAGTGTGACTATTCCCTGGTGTCCTGGGCTCACAGACCTGCAGATCCTGCCTGTCCTACAGAGCAGAGAACCCTCCACCTGATTCCCTCACCTGCTGATGAATTTTGGGAAGGAGAAGGAGGTGATGAAGAAACGAATCTTTACCAAGTATCCACCATGTGTCTGGAAATGTGCTTGGTGTCCCCCACACACAGTCCCGTGTAGGATGAAGGCCGAGTGACACCCCACTGTCACTGCTTCCCATCCAGACCCCTCTCCAGGGAGGCTGGGCTGGCAGCTCCCACCCCTCCCACGCTGACTGGGCCAGGAGCAGAGATTGGGCCAGTTGGATTTTCTCTCCTGGAAGCTCTCGAACGCAGGTCCTGAGAAAAGGAGCCGGGTCTCTGTAGGGAGCAGAGCTGCAATGTCACGAATGGTCATAGTGGAGCCATCACTGCAGCAGACCAAAGCCACACGCAGAGAACTTATAGGAGATGAGAGAAACCGCGAGTAGGCAGGACACGTAGCTTGTGGAGAGAAGAGAAGGCCAGGAGCTCTGCTGCTGCACAGAGGACGGGTATCTTATTTTCTAGAGCAGTGTGGCCACACGCCACCTCATGTCTTACAGGCCTTGGGGAGCAACTGTGGTATGCTTAGTAGAATGGTCTTTAACTTAGCGTTAACTCATGTGGGTGGTGTTCTTGGTGTGAAAGGACAAGGAGGTCTGTCTGGAAAGTATCCACCCATGCAATATGGAAAATAGAGATGTTTGTTGAAGATAAAAGATATAAAAAACATTGTACATAAGACAATGACCCCTCAGTCCCCTTCAAAGTAGGCACATTGGGACCTCAGGCAGTTCTCCCAGCATCTCTTAACCTAACCGTACACAGTTAGCATTCTCAGGTGTTCTGCTTGTCACAGGCCTTCCAGAACTCGGATCACCTTCAACAGAATCTCCATCAGAAACTCTTTGAAGCATTTGTGCCACAGTTTTATTTGCACCATGCTCATTGCATCATCCCTGAAAACCTTCCGAATCATCTGAATAGCTTCCTCGGAGGAATGTTCAAGTTTAATGCAAAATTTGATGCAGACTTGTTGCTCTACTCACTCATTTTGAATGCCACCCAGTACACGTTGTTCCCTCAACAGTGTCCAGCGCCCCACTGACTGGCACAGTGAAGTTGTCACTGTTCACGCATGTGCATCCCAGTCTACTCTCCTTGGCTGCCAGGTTACATTTATGTGCAAACTGTTTTGTTATATTAATATTAACAATGGCTAGATATTTTATGGACCGACCTTGTACACCCCAAACCTAATCTAGGGACAGAACCTCATTTTGTGTGATATGATTCCCGATCTTCTTCTTTTTTTTTTTTTTTCTGAGATAGGAGTCTCATTCTGTCACCCAGGCTAGAGTACAGGGGCGTGATCATAGCTCACTGCAACCTTGAATTCTTGGGCTCAAGAGATCTTCCTACTTCAGCCTCCAGAGAAACTGGAGCTACAGTTACATGCCACCAACTCTGGCTAAGTTTAAAAAAAATGTTTTTTGTAGAGACAGTGTTTCACTATGTCGCTCAGACTGACCTCAAACTCCTGGCTTCAAGCAATCCTCCCACTTTGGCCTCCCAAAGTGCTGACATTACAGGTGCAAGCCACTGCATCCAGCCTCCAATCTTCTTATGGGAAGAAATTAACATTCCTGACTTTAAAAAATTAAAGCAACTTAATGTTAAACTTCAATGGGATTGAGATGTTCTGAGAAACTTGTTATTCACCCACACAGTCAAGCAAGACAAAGATGATCTTTATTTTTTTTTTTTTTGAGACAGAGTCTCGCTTTGTTGCCCAGGCTAGAGCAAGTGCCATGGTGTCAGCCTAGCTCACAGCAGACTCAAACTCCTGGGCTCAAGCAATCCTTCTGCCTCAGCCTCCCAAGTAGCTGGGACTACAGGCATGCACCACCATGCCCGGCTAATTTTTTCTAGCTATATTAGTTGGCCAATTAATTTCTTTCTATTTATAGTAGAGACGAGGTCTCGCTCTTGCTCAGGCTATTTTTGAACTCCTGACCTCGGGCAAATCCCCCCTCCTCAGCCTCCCAGAGTGCTAGGATTATAAGTGTGAGCCACCACACCCGGCCCAAAGATGATCTTTAATCAAACATCCTTTTCTGGTCGGATGCGGTGGCTCACACCTATAATCCTAGCACTCTGGGAGGCTAAGGTGGGTGGGTTGCTCGAGGTCAGGAGTTCAAAACTAGCCTGAGCAAGAGCGAGACCCTGTCTCTACTACAAATGGAAAGAAATTAGTTGGCCAACTAAAATATATAGAAAAAATTACCCATGCATGGTGGCACATGCCTATAGTCCTAGCTACTCAGGAGGCTGAGGCAGAAGGATTGATTGAGCCTAGGAGTTTGAAGTTGCTGTGAGCTAGGCTGATACCATGGCACTCTAGCCCAGGCAACAGAGTAAGACTCTGTCTCAAAAAAAAAAAAAAAACCATCCTTTTCTGATTGTATCTGGTTGCGAGATGATCATCTAATAACCTTTTTTCTTTTCCTGTAAAATGTCCCTGCCAAGAGGAAATTGCATTATTCTATTAGGGATCATTTCCTTTGAATGTAAATTGTATTAATTTCATATATAAATGGTCAGAAAGAGCTGGTCATGGTGGCACACACCTGTAGTCCCAGCTACTTGGGAAAATGAGGCAGAAGGATCGCTTGCGGCCAGGAGTTAGGGGCTACGGAGTGCTCTGAACAGCAGGGATGAAAAAAACATGGTACTTACCTTTATGGGGCTCATACTCTTATACAGAAAATGTCATGAGAAAGAGAAAAGCTGCTCCTGTCTCCAGAGCTGCCCCTGCTGTCGCACAGCCCTGTGTTCTCCTGTTCAGTGTGAGCCACATCATAGAACCTCGACATTGCACAAGGTCACTGTGGGACCATGACAGATCAAGACAAAAACAAGACCATAATCTTTATGGTGTGCAGTACCACTCCTAAATGCAAAAACATGAGCTTTAGCTCACATGCGAGATCACAGATATCACCATTTGTATTTCGAGTCTCATACATTTATGGGTATCATATTTTGTTCTTACTAGAACGGTGGGAACACCGCCCCAAACTAACTCAGCTATTTTTGTTTTGCTTCTTGATATTTGTACATTTTACAAACATTCTCTTCCTCCAGCTTACGAAGGAGTTAGGAAGAAACTGAAAGGAAAAGGAACTCTGGGGTTGGCTAACACAGGGACATAACAGGACTAAGAAAGGATCTGAAAGGGTTCCTTGGCCATCCGTGCATCTTCCAACACCACTTCCTTCTTTCTGCGTTCAAAGCTGGCTCTGCAGTCATTCGAGATGAGCCTCACTGAACTCCATGCACCGTGGTCGACTGGGATGTGGTGCACAGGGGACACCAGATGGCAAGGGACAGCAGACACGCACCTTGCGTGCATCTACTGTGTTCGACCACAGGCTCCATTATCCCAGTGGACTTCCCTTAAAAAACACACATTTAGAGATAAATGCATTAAGAATTTCAAGTTCAATGCAATAGCAGAGCATTAAACCAAGGGTAAAGCCCCTCTGAGCCCGGATCCTGTGGGAATGCACAGGTTGTGTGCCAGGCAGCCAGCCCAGCAGCACGGTGTGCATGACAAGGGTGCAGGGGAGACCAGTATGGGGTCCACACTGCAGACTTCTTCCTAGAGAGAGAGCACAGAGCTGAGAGCTCGGTTCCCGGGCAGACCCAGCATCACCAACCGTATATCTTTAGATAGATAACTTAGCTGCTGTCTTTGTGCCTCAGCTTTCTGGTTTGTGAAATGGGGACAGTAATGGCACCTAACTCATGAGGTTGGGAGGATTAAATTTTAATACATATAAGCATTTAGAATCACACGACTCGGCATCGGGCAAGACCTGAGCAAAGCGTGGCTATTGCTGGTGGCAAGGAGCGTATGAGGTTACCATCGCTCTGTAACGCCAGCTCCTCTGAGCTGTGCCCACCAGCCAGCTTCTTGACCCTAATGTCACTTCCTATACAAATCTGCTCACAGGCAAAGATGTGCGTGGTAGCTCTGTTTCTCACTGGAAAATACACGGGTACTCTGGTTTGCAGATGTCAAAGACGGGAACAAAAACCTGCAACGGAGGAATTAGGCCCGGCACGGCTCTCTGGTGGATAATGGATCCTCAGGTGGGGTCAGCAGATACTGTTCTCTCAGCTCTGCAGAAACCAGGACACAAGGAAATTCGTCATTCGCCAAACACCACGGCACTGTTTTTTTTTTTTTTTATTTCAGCATATTATGGGGGTACAAATTTTAAGGTTTCAATAAATGCCCTTTCCCTCCCACCCCCCACAAGTCTGAGTTTCCAGCATGACCATCCCCCAGATGGTGCACATCTCACTCATTATGTATGTATATACCCTCCCCCCTCCCCCCTCCCCTCTGCCCAATACCCTATTACTGTAGTACCTATGTGTCCACTTAGGTGCTGCTCAGTTAATACCAGTTTGCTGGTGAATATATGTGGTGCTTGTTTCTCCATTCTTGGGATACTTCACTTAGTAGTATGGGTTCCAGCTCTAACCAGGAAAATATAAGATGTGCTATATCACCGTTGTTTCTTAGAGCTGAATAGTACTCCATGGTATACATATACC
>VSMD01139090.1:0-23914 GCA_008750895.1 Mirza zaza | reverse complement strand
ACTATAGAAATTGATTTGAGCACCCCCACCAAACAAATTGTAGCTTCTAAAAATATCTCCAAGATTAACAGTGTATATTATTTTTCCCTGGCTGAACTCTGGGAAGACATATTAAGCATTATTTATGGTGCTTTCACTATATTAAATGTTTCTGTGAAGCTGAGAAAGGAAAAATATGCCATATATAACCAGTCCTGTGTTCTATGCAAGAAATATCTCAAACCCATGGGAAATAGGAGATTTTATGAGCATTTGTTATTCACGAGTTTAATATAAATTATTGACTATTATACAATTTGCTAAATCATAACAGTGTACATTAATCATTTTTAAAGGTCAATTCCCTATTTATCAGAATGTTTTTGATAAGCATTGTTTTCTAAAGTATATTTTTAATCCATCTTTTTAGGTGATTTTAATTATTTTAATAAGCAGATATGAGTATTTTTCTATTGAGGATCAATGAAGTAATTATATCAATAAAAATGAAATTCGTTTAAATTGCTTTTTATCCTTTGGTTGAGGAATTAAGAGAGATACAAATCTCATTATAAAATGTAAAACACAGGGCAAATAAAATGTCATTTAACCTATATAAGAGATACTTTCAAACAGATTTCATTTCTGTGAGATAATGAGCAGAAAACTCCATCTCCTTAAAGACATACTTTCTTAATTCTGGAGAATCAACTCTAGGGTGGGACATTGATTATCAACAGTAGTAAAATGTTTTGTGTTAATTGATTAGAGCATGGTACTGATTTGCTACATTAGCACAGCCTTTTTAGGGGAAAATATTCTGGCCTGTGTCTCTGACTTTGGCTCAGCTTCTGCTGCCTTAGCCCCTGAAATTCTGGTTTCTGGCCATGGCTTGTTGACTTTCTTGTTCTTCACTTTATCCTTATCCCAGCACACAGATGCCAGTGTCATTCCACATGCATTAAAATTTATAGTCTTAGGCCGGGCGCGGTGGCTCACACCTGTAATCCTAGCACTCTGGGAGGCTGAGGCGGGCGGATTGCTCAAGGTCAGGAGTTCGAAACCAGCCTGAGCGAGACCCCGTCTCTACTATAAAAATAGAAAGAAATTAATTGGCCAACTAATATATATATATATATATATATGTATAAATTAGCCGGGCATAGTGGCGCATGCCTGTAGTCCCAGCTACTCGGGAGGCTGAGGTAGGAGGATCACTTGAGCCCAGGAGTTTGAGGTTGCTGTGAGCTAGGCTGACGACATGGCACTCACTCTAGCCTGGGCGACAAAGCGAGACTCTGTCTCAAAAAAAAAAAAAATTTACAGTCTCAATTATCAGCTAATCTGAGAAGTGCCTGCCAGCTTTGATGAAAATCAAAAAGGGACCTTGTTGTCCTCAAGGAGTTCGTAATCAGGCAGCAGATTGTGTATCTTCATAAAATCCTCAGTTATTTTGTAGCCAGCATTTTATCTTGATGCCTTAACTACCTAGGCCTATATCATCATCATCATCATCATTTAATCATTTAATCAATAATTAAATAAGTCTACCAGAATATGTAAAATGACTCCATGCAATTCACAGACAAGAGATGTTATTTCTGTAGTAAAGACCTGCCTGCAGCATTTGCACAAGATAAATAAGAAATTTCAAACTTGAAAAAGCAAGTTTGAACTTTCTTCTCGAAGTAACAGCCTAAGCAATTTGTTCTTTTATTTATTTATTTATATATTTTTTTACTCTTTTTCTTTTATTTCTTTCTTCTTTTTTATTTGCAAGACAATTTTTCCATGGAAGCAGTTTGTTCTTTACACTGTTTTCCACGCAGGAGTCTTTCCTCTTGGATGTGTTGTTCCCCTGTATAATTTCAATCCTCTCTCCCCTTTGTTCCTCCTTCTTTTCTTCTATGCCCCCTCCCCTTCTCTCACACTGTCTCAACTAGTGTGAGAGAATGGGATTGTTTTAAAATCTGAAAAGTTTCCTGTGATACCTTAGATTTTACCAATTTTCAAAGCAAGTCACAGAAATGTATTAACCTTAGACACATAATTACCCCTTTAGATATGTAGGCAACAATACACACAAACATGTTCATACTGGAAATTGCCTTTATGTTTCACTACATTCAAACAAGTAAATGTTTATTTGCCTGTTTGTTGTACTGCAAAGCCTGTGTTCCTAAGCATGTACCAAAACCACATGTCTTTCATTAACCCCTTTGCTCATGGACTCATTCATCAAAATGTAACAATTTGATGAACACCTACTATGTGTCAGGCACTTTTCTTAGCTCTTGGTATATACAATGATATTCAAATAAATTCAACGTCTGGTAGGGGAGGTAGGTAGGCAAATAAGTAATAATGTTACTAGTAGATGTTCTTAGAATAAGTAAAGGAGTTAGAAAGGTCAGGAACATCCTTCCAGAAGAGATGCGAGGCTGGCCGTGAAAGGTCATTAGACCTTAACAGGCTGGAGCAGGCGTCCTCAAACTACAGCCCACGGGCCACCTGCTGCCCACCGAGGACATTTATCCAGCCTGCCAGGTGTTTTTGCCGCCGCTGCCTGTCCTGCTTAGCAGCCGACTGTCCCGGGCCCACAGTGCGCATGTGTGGAATGTGCGCGGCACTCTCCAACGGTCTGAGGGACAGTGAACTGGCCCCCTGTTTAAAAAGTTTGAGGACCCCTGGCTGTAGGTAGGGGTGCAGGTGTGGGTGAAGGAAAGGAGGCCAGCTTGTGCAGATGACCCGAGCTGAGGTCTGCAGCCTGGGGCAGGCCTTGGAAGTGATGGCAAGTGAGGCTAGAAGGGTGGAGAGGGGCCTGAAGACAGAGGACCAGGCTGGTGAGGGCAGGCTTTACCACAGGCATAGCTAACGGTTGTAAGAACTGGATTCACTTTTCATTATCTAAAATCACCCCGGTGCTATTTGATGGTACTTTACACATAGAAAAAAAAAAATCACCCCAGGCTGGGCGCGGTGGCTCACGCCTGTAATCCTAGCACTCTGGGAGGCCAAGGGGGGAGGATTGCTTGAGCTCAGGAGTTCGGGACCAGCCTGAGCAAGAGCGAGACCCCATCTCTACTAAATATAGAAAAATCGGCTGGGCATCACAGTGTGCATCTGTAGTCCCAGCTACTCAGGAGGCTGAGGCAGGAGGATCTCTTGAGCCCAGGAGTTGGAGGTGGCCGGGAGCTATGATGACGCCACTGTACTCTCCCCAGGGTGACAGAGTGAGACTCTGTACTGAACCCCCCTCTCTTTCTCCCTTTCAAAAAATTAAAAATTAAAAAAAATAAAATCACCCTGAGAGCAAGGCAGAGCGTGGATTAGATATGGGTAACTCCTAAGATAAAGAAGCAGCTACGGAGACATCTGAAATATGCAGGTGTGAGGCAGTGGAGACGGGAATCAAAACTGTGAGGAACATGAATGTTTCCACGTGTCTGCAGCTGGAGTCCAATTATATATTTCATAATCCAGAATGTCTGTGTACGCACAACCTGCTCTTACTGCTGTGCTCCCTCACCCTCCCAAGTTTTGTATATGAAAGGAGCTCAGTGAATGCTGTTTGAACTTATTTCCTGAACTAATGGCCTCAGCATTTTGTTATTTATCAATTATATTTTTTCCTATAGAGGCTTTTCTATTTATTTATTTTTTTATTTTTATTTATTTATTTATTTTTGAGACAGAGTCTCACTTTGTTACAGCCCAGGCTAGAGTGAGTGCCGTGGCGTCAGCCTAGCTCACAGCAACCTCAAACTCCTGGGCTCAAGCAATCCTGCTGCCTCAGCCTCCCAAGTAGCTGGGACTACAGGCATGTGCCACCATGCCCGGCTAATTCTTTTCTATATATATTAGTTGGCCAATTAATTTCTTTCTATTTATAGTAGAGACGGGGTCTTGCTCAGGCTCAGGCTGGTTTCGAACTCCTAAACTCGAGCAATCCGCCCGCCTCGGCCTCCCAGAGTGCTAGGATTACAAGCGTGAGCCACCGCGCCCGGCTGAGGCTTTTCTATTTATGAGTGTTCCACCTCTCCATACCGCTGTACTTTCTTTTTCCACAGAATTTAATTCTTGAAATAGGAGTGAACAGTAGTCTGTGGAAACTTATAACCTTTTAAGCATATATTTTCTTTTAACATAGTTTCCACAGAGGTCTTCCCTGTAGAGGAAGACTTGGGCACTGCCTGGGGATGCTAGAGCGTACTGTCTTTAGTTTGGAATCTGCCAAAACAAAAGTTAATTCAAAAATATTAATTTGTGGCTGGGTGCGGTGGCTCACGCCTGTAATCCTAGCACTCTGGGAGGCTGAGGCTGGCGGATCGCTCAAGGTCAGGAGTTGGAAACCAGCCTGAGCAAGAGCGAAACCCCGTCTCTACTAAAAATAGAAAGAATTAATTGGCCAACTAAAAATATATAGAAAAAATTAGCCAGGCCTGGTGGCGCATGCCTGTAGTCCCAGCTACTTGGGAGGCTGAGGCAGGAGGATCGCTTGAGCCCAGGAGTTTGAGGTTGCTGTGAGCTAGGCTGACGCCACGGCACCCTAGCCTGGGCAACAGAGTGAGACTCTGTCAAAAAAAAAAAAAAATATCTATATCTATATATATATATATACACAAATTCGCAAAATTACCAATCATGCATTGAAAAATACATTTTTATATCTTGCCCCAATGAGATATATAATTAGAAATTGGCTCAGATTTCCAAATTTTAGTGAATCATGCATGCTATAAGAGTCTTTGTTCTTTTTTTGGGAGAGTCATAATTTATTTTACAGTGGAAATGTACAACACCCCCAAATTTCTTTTTATTTCTTTCAGTAGGTCTTCAAGTGCTAACTTCATTTTTAGGACATCTTTTAGTATAGAATGATCTCGAATTGGAATGTGCAATGTTAAGGATGTCATCTGAAAGATTTGTCCCTTTATAAGATTCTGTTTGTCACTGTAATGACAGACACCTCATTGAAAACTGAAAAATATGGGAATTTGTCTAATTTTTTTTCCAAATAGCTCTGTATCTGCTTTTTTTACATTAAATACTGAATTTCCTAAATTTCAAATTTAGCACAATGTTTTGATTTTTTTATCCAGAGAACTAGTTTCAGATAAAAAAATGTTTTGGAATTCTAAGATTTCCCCCCTTTTCTTATTTTCTCTTGCACAGGTTTAAGCTATGTGTATCACATATACCAGCTTTACCATCACATACGTACATGTGCTAACATTATGAAGTCTTTTCTGATCCCCACCTTCCGCTAGGTGAAATTAGCCACTCTTTCCCCTAGAAGCCACTGCAGACAGCACAGGCAGAGAGTTTGTTGTATTAATAAAAAATACATTTTCTGTATATTTGGGAACGTATGTGTGTGTGTGTGTGTGAATATGCATCTATCTATCTGAATGTAACCTATTCAGTTATTCAGTCCGTCAGTCGTTTATTCTCTATTATGTGTCCATAATAAAAATCTGATTCCCCTGTGAGTCTGTAAGCTCCTTGTAGGCAGGAACCCTGCCCCCTTGGGCTTTGAATCCCCAGTTCTTGCATTATACCTGGCACACAGCGGGCCTTCAGTTTGTTGGATAAGAGATAATTGGTCCATATTTTTCATAGCATCTCAAAATAAACAAGTTTGTTGTGGTTTGTCATCTATTCGTGTAGTTCTTCTGATGTTTAGAATTATAAACAGTATAGTTCAGATATGGTTTAACATAGGTGATGTAGTAAAAACTGTATAACAGTTGCAATTTGAAATTTTCCAAGTCACTTATTCACTTCTCTTATTATTTAAGCCAGCCAGAATGTGTTTCCTCTTGAAGTTTCTTTATTTGGTTGTCTTAATATAGACATATCTCAAATTCAAGGTGAAGATAAGAAAATACCTATTGTAGAGGGCAAAATTTATGAATACATATAGTACAGAGTAGAATGTTACATATACATAAATATATAGCCTTTCCTAACTTTTATTTTTTATTCCTTTTTTATAATTTTTAAATATAGCATATTTTCATTAGGTAATGATGGTTCAAAATTTTTAAAGTACAAAAGATTATACAATAGAAAGTGGATCTCTGCCACAACTGTGCCTACCCAACTTTTGTATCTGCCCAGAAACATTCTATACATATATAAGCAAATGCATATAAATATATACATATATAAAAACAAATATGCATTTTATATATGTATTAACAATAACATTGGCACAACCACAAACATTGCTGTGTATGCTGGTTTTTTCACATAATGTATCTTGGCTCTTTTATGTCAATTCATCTTTTTGTTTCTTTTTAATCAGAAGAAGTTATGGAAAGGAAGGATAATATGCTCTTTAAGAAACTCTTTAAGAAAGCTTGAAATGTTTCCATGTATACAATAGAAATATTTCTTGCCAAATGATAAAATGACAGCTATAGGAATGTTTCACCTTTTAGACCAGAGTTATCCAATAAAGATATAATGTGAGCTACGTATGTAATTTTAAATTCTCTAGTAACCACATTAGAAAAAGTACAAAGAGGCCAGGCACAGTGGCTCATGCCTGTAATCCTAGCACCTTAAGAGGTCAAAGCGAGGCCAGGAGTTCAAGATCAGCCTGGGAGCATAGCAAGACCCTGTCTCTAGAAAAAAATGTTTAAAAATTAGCTTGCTCGGAGGCTGAGGTGGGGGATTGCTCAAGGTCAGAAGTTTGAAACCAGCCTGAGCAAGAGCGAGACCCCGTCTCTACTATAAATGAAAGAAATTAATTGGCCAACTAATATATATATAGAAAAAATTAGCTGGGCATGGTGGTGCGTGCCTGTAGTCCCAGCCACACAGGAGGCTGAAGCAGTAGGATTGCTTGAGCCCAGGAATTTGAGGTTGCTGTGAGCTAGGCTGACGCCATGGCTCTCACTCTAGCCTGGACAACAAAGCGAGACTCTGTCTCAAAAAAAAAAAAATTAGCTCGGTGTGGTGACATGTGCCTGTAGTCCCAGCTACTCAGGAGCCTGAGGCAGAAGGATCACTTGAGCTCAGGAGTTGGAGATTGCAGTGAACTATGATGATGCCACTGCACTCTAGTCCAGGTGAAAGAGTGAAACCCTGTCTCGGAAAAAGAAAAAAAACAGTAAAAAGAAACAGATGAATAATATATTTTGATATAATATATTCATTATATTATTTGAACATGTAATCCATAGAAGCAATTATTAGCAATTATTATATTCTGTAAATTTTCTGTAAATTGAAATTTAGTATACAAGTATATTATGCAAGTACTTATAGAACATCTTGATTTGAACTGTTCACATTTCAATTACTCAATAGCCACATTTGGCTACTGTGAATTGATTCAGCTTTGTCCCTGATTGATGGCAATGCTCTTTTTCTTTTTTTTTTTTTTTTTTTTTTTGAGACAGAGTCTCACTTTGTTGCCCTGGCTAGAGTGAGTGCCATGGCATCAGCCTAGCTCACAGCAACCTCAAACTCCTGGGCTCAAGCAATCCTGCTGCCTCAGCCTCCCAAGTAGCTGGGACTACAGGCATGCGCCACCACGCCCGGCTAATTTTTTCTATATATATTAGTTGACCAATTAATTTCTATTTATAGTAGAGACAGGGTCTCACTCTTACTCAGGCTGGTTTCAAACTCCTGACCTCGAGCAATCCGCCCGCCTCAGCCTCCCAGAGTGCTAGGATTACAGGCGTGAGCCACCTCGCTCGGCCTAAATAGATACATATTAAATGTTTATGCCTGTATGCCCTTTGTTACATATCTCTTTTATTTATTTATTTATTTTGAGATGGGGTCTGGCTATATTGCCCAGGCTGGACTTGAAGTCCTGAGCTCAAGGAATCCTTCCACCTCAGCCTCTAAAGTAGCTGTGACTACATGCACATGCCACCATGCCTGACTCATCTTGTTTATTTGACCTTGTTATTAGACCTCCTTGTCAGCACAAGAACTTACTATTGTTCAGGTATACCCTAATAAAACATATTGTTTAAATATTCTTAAAACGATAAAACAACTTAATACTTTTTAAATTGTTATAATCAAGTTGTGAAAGCCCATGTTTCTTATTTTATGTAGGGAGTGACTTAAAAATGTTTAAAATGTATCCTGCCAGTTTTAAATGGCTGAATTTAATGACACCCATATATAGATTGAAAACACAAAAAAATTTCAAGGTAAGTTCCATGTGTTTTCCTTCTTCCCAGTATAAGAGAGAAAATAAAGGAATACTGAGTAAACCATTCCAGGCTACAAATGGAGCCACTCAACAAATAATGCAATGATTAATGGAACATCTGATGACCACAGTTCTATCAGCATTTTTATTTTGTTTTATTTTTGTTTTTATTTACCACTCCCTCCTCTGTCTTATCTAGAAATTGCATTTTCTTAAAGGATTCCATATTCAAAACCTGAGCATTGTTAGCAAAATAAGCTATGATCAAAGAATGGTATTCTTTGACTACTGAAGGAATCAACATGAAAATCAACTCTGCAGCAGAAACATGCATATTGTATTAGATTGTATTTTTCAATCCATATTGACTATATTAGTATTATGTAATTTTAAAGTCTTTTAAGTTTTATATGCATCTTTCTGATTCACTAAAAAATATCCACAGGCGGATACAGAACCCAAAAGAGACACTTCTAGGATTAGTTTCTTTCTTTTTATTTTTTGAAACAGAGTCTTGCTCTGTTGCCCAGGCTAGAGTGCCGTGGCATCAGCCTAGCTCACTGCAACCTCAAGCTCTTGGGCTCAAGTGATCCTCTTGCCTCAGCTTCCCGAGTAGCTGGGACTACAGGCATGTGCCACCATGCCCGGCTAATTTCTTTCTATTTTTAGTAGAGACAGAGGTCTCGCTCTTGCTCAGGCTAGTCTCGAACTCCTGAGCTCAAGTGATCCTGCCACCTCAGCCTCCCAGAGTGCTAGGATTACAGACGTGAGCCACCGTGCCAGGGGGCCTCTAGGGTTAGTTTCATAGCTCCTGCTTCTGACTTACTGAAGTGATCAGCCTCCACCCAATAATAACAAAGTAGTCCAAATGCATGCTAACACCACTGCATATTTTATCCCATCACCTTCTACCTGTGTGTGCTCTCCACCCTCAAGACACAGAACAACCTTTATTCCACCAATGTACCATCACTTACCTGCAGCACCTAATCCTTAGTTTCTTTAGTACCTATTGTGTCGGGGAGTTGAGTACTTGTACAACAGTCTGTCTTTGATATTGCCTTCCCTTCCTGTCCCAAAGCCTTGCATGCAAAGGAGCATTCTGGTGGCCCCCTGGGGCCACTCCTCCTTGTGTTCCAGGGAAAGACAGCCAGGCTTTCTATGCTATACTCACACAGCTACTATTTTTTTTTTTTTTTTTAGACAGTCTCGCTTTGTTGCCCAGGCTAGAGTGAGTGCCATGGCGTCAGCCTAGCTCACAGCAACCTCAAATTCCTGGGCTCAAGTGATCCTTCTGCCTCAACCTCCCTAGTAGCGGGGACTACAGGTATGCGCCACCATGCCCAGCTAATTTTTTCTATATATATTAGTTGGCCAATTAATTTCTTTCTATTTATAGTAGAGACGGGGTCTCGCTCTTGCTCAGGCTGGTTTCAAACTCCTGACCTCGAGCAGTCCGCCCGCCTCGGCCTCCCAGAGAGCTAGGATTACAGGCATGAGCCACTGCGCCTGGCTGTACACAGCTACTATTTAATCCAATTCGCTGGCACTAGTCTGTTGTATTCTGCTATTTGCCGTCACTGTAACTACATAACAACCTCCACTATAACAAACCCTCTGATTCAGCATTATCTGAGATGTTGTAAATAATAACATATATTAAGAGGAAGCCACAGGCCGGGCGAGGTGGCTCATGCCTATAATCTTAGCACTTTGGGAGGCCGAGGCGGGCGAATCGCTCTAGGTAAGGAGTTCAAAACCAGCCCAAGCAAGAGTGAGACCCCATCTCTACTAAAAATAGAAAGAAATTAATTGGCCAACTAAAAATATATAGAAAAAATTAGCCAGGCGTGGTGGCACATGCCTGTAGTCCCAACTACTTGGGAGACTGAGGCAGGAGGATTGCTTGAGCCCAGGAGTTTAAGGTTGCTGTGAGCTAGGTTGATGCCACGGCACTCTAGCCCAGGCAACAGAGTGAGACTCTGTCTCAAAAAAATAAAAAAATAATAAAAATAAAGAGGAAGCCACAATAGGTACCCAATAGGAAAGCCAATCTGTAGGTTAACCAGCTGGACAGAAATCTCTGTCCATCTATCCTCACAAATGTAAAGGAGCGCCCACGGTGAAGTATCCCGAAGGGGCTTCTCCCAGCTCTCACACTCTCCGATTCTATGAATTAAAGTTATTCTCTCCATGATTGGGCCTGGAGTTCATTGTGTGAAATCCATGTTTCTAATTAGATATATTAAAATATCTCAGCATCATATAGTTTAAAAAAAAAAATTGTTTTTCCAAGAACAAGGAAAATTCCTGTTATCTGATATATAAAACAAACGTCTTTGACAGTTCAAAGGATTTATGTGTTATTAACTGACTATACAAGACAGGAAAGAGCAGTGTTCCTAAGTTCTCACTGAGTCCTTGTGTCCTTATTTCTTTCTCAAAACAGATGACATTCAATATCTAAACGTATACTGATACTATTGCTCTGGATTTAGGACCACTGATTTAATTCAGGAATGCTTCTTTGGTGCCCATCAACACGACAGCCAACCAGACTCCTCTAGGGTATTACAGACAGTTTGGAGAATGGACCTTTCTACATGCTAAACCTGGATTCAGGGGCTCTCCTGAGCTCTGAGAGAGTTGAGCAGGGTCTGAAGGAGTCTGAGCTCTGGCTGTGAGCACAGCCCAAATGGTGTGTAGTTATAATGCTCACAGAAGGCCATGCTTGCCACTTCCCACTTTTCTTTTAGATGATGTAGTAAAAATGTAGTCCTGTAGCACTTACACTTAGACAACTTAAAGTGACTTAGTAATTAAACTTGTACACTCACCAACCAGAAGAGATTCACGGTGCACTATATTCATTATAGGGCAATGAAGCTTTCCTGTTACCCCCTGGGATTCCTCTTGCAGAATATATATTCCTTCCCCCACACACTCACCTCTTTAGCCACCTGTTGATCGTGTTCAGTTTTCTTGGCTGTTTCCCCAGTGTGTTATGCCTGAAAGCTATAATGAGGAAAAAGGAAAAGCACAACTCAAAATGTTTGACTTTATTTCTTTCTTTATTTTCAAAAATGCAAAATCATAAACATGTCATATAGCCATCAAATTTATTGTCCTTTAATTGTCATCTCTCAGCCGAAAATAGTCATTGATATACTCTCAATATCACAAACAATGTTTTTGTGAGCTGTACATGTAAAAGCTAAGTTTGTTTTGACTTTAGTCATTACTGGACCCTAGAGATCTTCTTCTTCTTTTTTTGGCATGTAGATTATTTGTGCCACTTCAGTGTGCGCAGTCCAAAGTCAGATGTCCTTCTGAGGGACCCCTTCTGGAGCTGGCCTCCCATGTAATTGCATGAGTCAGTCAATGTTCTCAGGAGATGGACTAGATTAGGCTGCCACTCTTAAAATAATTATTTAAAAGAAAACACATCTATAATTTCAAAATTTTGCATTTAAAGATTTATAAGAAAATATGTATGTTTGTTTCGCAGGATAATGGTCTAGATCAGGACTGTCGTTTTAAATCTATTTTTAGTGGATGTAAAGGTTGGGATTTTTTTTTTTAGTTTAGAGGAGATATATTTTCCCCATGTTAAGGACTTTTTTTTGCTGCTCTGATGTTGACCATCTAGTCCATTTCTTTTGCTCAAAACTTAGCCTTTCTTCCCAGTTCTTCATACTTAAGATTGTGTCTTACAACAAGGAGAAAATCTGTCTATGATTAGCTTGGATGTTAAGAACTAAAATTAGAAATTTAGAGCAGGAAGAGGTACCATTTGCTTCTGGCCACATGGTACCAGGGCCATGGCGCAGATATCTCAATATGAGTATGCTGCTTAGGTAATCGTAAATACCTATCTCTGGCTTTCCAGACAGTTCCAGCTTCACCTCTATTCATAGGATCCTTTAAAAAAACTAGTACTGTAGTCCTTGACTCTACGTAGGTATTTATGGAATAAGCCATATGTAATGACATTAGAATCAGTTAAACATAAATGTTTTTCTCTTTTTATGCACTACTTGACATCAAAAGCAAAAAGAGGTAAGTTGGCTATAAACCTGTAGGTGAGCCTTATTTTCCTTCATAGATTTATTCCTGAATATCTTTGCTTCAATTAAATTTCTATGCATCAAATACTTTTTATATTGGGAAGCCTTTCATTGTAAATCCTTATTCTTTTCTTTGAAAAATGAATAAGCACCTTCTGTAAAGTTGGATTGTAAAAATATATAGTATTTAAACGTACTGCTTTTTCTTTAGCTGATTTATACTTATGCTTTAATTTGCTTGTGAGGATACAGGGCATTTTGAAACACTTGGTTTAGTTTTGAGGTTTCTGAATTGTTTCCCCCTGAAGTGTGGATTATATGTTGTAAGTATTTCTTCTTTTCTTAAAAATGAAAAAAAAAAAAAAATACAAGCCAAGAAACAGATGACATTGGTGAAAGTCTATAATTTTCAGATTAATCAATTTACAGAAGATTACCTGAACCTCTCAGAATATTTTCTAGTGTGACTTTTTTGAAATGATAGGAAAAAAAATGAAGCAAACGTTAAATAAGAAAATCAAACACATTTCATTGAGTGGTGTCTCATATATTTTTCTTGTTTAAGATCTGTTTTTACAATTGATCTTTTTAAATGTGTTCTTGGTTATAGTTTGTTTAACTTATTTCTCTTTCGTTTCTTTTGATGATGAATTAATTCTGGCATTTCTAAGGTATAGCTGGTCTTCATTAGATACATGCTGTATTGTCTTTGCTTAGCAAGAACAGACCACCATACCAACTTGACTTAGCTCTGTGCCAGCTGGCATCACTTTTGAGAAGGTCATTTCTAAACAAAAGATTGTTTTTTAAAAGGTTCTTAATTGGTATAAGAATCTGGCAGCAAAATGTACTTTTACCTCTTGGTGCCACTGTATTTACTTCTCCCCTCCCCTTTTATCCTCCTTGTCTTTCCTGTCATGGGCTGTTGATAGCACGTGTTGATAGCATGGTTTAATTGTAAGTTGTTCAGGAAAAAGTTGACCATATCTCAGGGCATTTTTATGGTCCTCCTTTGCAAGATTTGAAGTAAAAATAGAATTTTCTGTGAATACTGCTTTGTGTTATCAGCTAGTCATATAATATTCATCAGGACAACAACTGGAAAGCTGGGTGAAAGTTTTTGTCTAATCTGTAATCACTGAAAAGTGTAAAAAATGCTTCCTCTCTACCTCTTAGCAAGTCATGCTCTGATTCTACACCGTTGAAGACATTTTAATGCTTTTCACCAAAGTGCGATAAACTATATGCAGTTGTCATTTATGTGAAGGCAGAGCCATTTGCTTTTAAAGATGTGTTGCCAGGTCTTATTTTTGCATTGTCTATATTGAAATTTTTTAATGTGTTTCAACAATTCTGTCTTTTTGTTCTTTGGAAATCTTTAATGAATAATGATTATTTCTGGCTATCAAGGACATAAACACATAATGGAGTTCGCTGTGTTACAACACTGATATAAATATAAGTCTGAAGTGTCTGGTGATATAAATTAGCAGACTACACTCCTGAGAACTCAACAATTATGCTATTGTCTTACCTGTGGGTACTTTCAGAGAAAACAGTGTATTAACAGGGTATATGATATTTTTGACAAAAAGGGATAAGATAGCCAATTATGTGTTTGATTATAAAATGCTAAAAGTTGTTCACAACTATCCACTTTTACTAGTGTCAATGTACTGTTAAATTCATCGTTAGATTTTTGAAAATATTTCAACTTTTCCTAACTGTTGTTAATATTTATGTAAATGCTTCTATCTTATGCTCTTATTATTTTTCTTTATGTAATGTTTCTATCGCAAATTATTGTTTTTTCCTAAATACTCACTGTGTCTGTTTTTTCAGTTTATGTGTTTAAGAATTCATAGGACCTCTTAAATGTTCAAGTTGTTACTACAAGGAAAATGTATTTTGATGTTTCCTTCCATTAATATTTTTGTTAATTCACTAACACACTGTTAATCATTGTGTAGATTTAGTGAGGAATAATTCAATATTAATGTTATTTGACGCATCTTAAATAATGGCACTTTGAAACTTGTTTTTAAGATTCACACAAATAATTGTAATTTGATATACGATTATCAAAGAATAATTGATCATCTAACATCACTAAATTAACTTTAAAATCTTTATCAAATAGTATGTCTTTCTTATCCCTTTTGTTAGAAAATTATGATGATGATGATGATGATGATGGCAGAAATATCTAAATTGTAAACTCTCCTTTCTTCAAGTGAATTGACCAAAAAAGGCATTAGTAAAGTACTAATAAAGAAACAAATCCAAGGATACTTTGAGTAGAATCAGTGCTATAGCAGATATTTTCCACCACATGCAAATTCCCTAAGCAAACTACTATGGGGAAACAAGGAATTATAAGGCAATGTCTTGCCTGCTCTCAAGAGCTGCATAGTGTGTTTGGGGAGATCAGAGAACACTGCAAGGAAAGCAGTGGTCAAAGTTGTACACGAAATGCTGAAGGAGATGAGATGAGTGTTAAGGAGTTTAGAGGAAGCTGGCATGAAGCCTGAAACTTGGCTCAGAACAGTCTGAAAGAGGAAGGGAGCATTTCAAATGAATATAATGGTAGCAGCAAAGGCTTGTTGAAATGAATTCATCATAGGATCCGTTTTGGCTTTTCTTATTTCATTGCTGTTACTTTGTTTCTTGAAGTTGAAAACCTCACAACTTCAAGGTCGTATCAACTCCTCCCTTCCCTTCATCCCGTATGTCTAATTGAAGGACTCTGGACTGTGTGCTTTCACAAACACTCTCTCATACACCCTGCAAGATTGGTATTTAATGTCCCCACTTAGCAGAGAGAGAAACCAAGGCTCAGAACAGTTAAATTGCTTCTTCGGTTTCCCTCGGCTGTTGGTTGTCCGAGCTGGGATCTAAATAGGAAGGTCTCTCTGATGGACTCTAAATCCCGTGCTGACATGGCCATGGGCCGAGGAGCACAGGGGAGAGGGAACAGAAAATGAAAAGGGCAGCTAAGGGACCACAGGAAATTACTGCAAAAGCGTCACTGATAAATGGAAATAAATTATTCCGATGTTCCTGTTATCCGTTCCTGTGGATCTTTGTGTGAAACCCTCACCTAAGACTTGAGTGTCTGATTATAGAGAGCACCTTCCTGCTATTACAAGAATTTCTGAGTATGGGAGATTTTATAACTATGCAGTTTTTCTATCTCCACCTCAGTGCACAGTAAATAGAAATTTATATTTTCTTCTAACATAATTATTCAATTTTCACATTCTGTCATCAGTTTAGTATTCCCCAATACCACTGACTTGGCCATTTTCACTTCTCTCTGCAATGCTTTTGCTAGGAAGGAAGTCTGCTACAATTCAAGTGCAGATTCTCATTCAGAATTTGTGCTTCTGGCCTTTTGTATATATCTTTTTGCTTTGAGTGTCCTTAAATTAAAACATCTTGTTTTAAACTTCAGCCCTTGGACTGCTCAGCGTTTGGAATAATTTAAGAGAATGTTGGCTAATCTTAGCTTATTTAGGAACTAAAGAAGAACTCTTGGCAGAGTAAGGGAGAGTACTAACTGCATCCACTTTGGAGCAAGTATCAAAGGCCGTTTTAGTCTGGCAGGGCTGCTATCACAAATTGCCATAACCTTGGTGCCTTAAACAGAGGAAATTCATTTTCTCACAGTTTTGGAGGCTCAAAGTCCAAGATCAGGGTATTGGCAGGTCTGGCTTCCCCTGAGGTCTTCCTCTTGGCCTACAGATGGCCACCTTCTAGCTGTTTCCTCACATGGCCTTTCTCCGTGCACTGCATCCTGGTGTCTTTGCATGTCTTCATCTCCTCTTCCTTATGAGCATGCCAGTCAGATTGGATTAGGGCCAACCCTAATGGTGTTATTTTAATTTAGTCACCTCTTTAAAGGCCCTAGCTCCAACTACAACTGTATTCTGAGGGACTAGGTGTTTATAGTCTGAGGGACTATTCAGTCTATAACAGGCGCCATGGGGCATTCCACATTCCACTGAAAGGGCATGGGGCAGACAGAAACCAAGGCTGAAGTTCACACTCTGCCACTCTTTCCTGTGGGCCCTAAGAAAATGACTTAACTATTCTGATTCTCAGGGTTTTAATCTGTGAAATAGGGATTATGACAACCAACAAAATTGAGTTTTCTTTCCAGGCGCTAAAAAGCTTTTGTGCACAATAACAGTCACACAGAAAGTGACTGTGGGCCGGGCGCAGTGGCTCATGCCTGTAATCCTAACACTCTGGGAGGCCGCGGCAGGTGGATTCCTCCAGGTCAGGAGTTCGAAACCAGCCTGAGCAAGAGCGAGACCCCATCTCTACTATAAATAGAAAGAAATTAATTGGCCAACTAATATATATAGAAAAAAATTAGCCGGGCATGGTGGCGCATGCCTGTAGTCCCAGCTACTCGGGAGGCTGAGGCAGCAGGATTGCTTGAGCCCAGGAGATTGAGGTTGCTGTGAGCTAGGCTGACACCATGGCACTCACTCTAGCCTGGGCAACAAAGGGAGACTCTGTCTCAAAAAAAAAAAAAAAAAAAGAATACAATCTATCTCATTGAGTTTTTACAAAATTAATGAGCCTTTACATGCAAAGTATCTACATATGTATAGCACTCTATAAATATCACATATTATCATTATTTCTCATCCTTTCCTCTTCCTTCTACATTCCTGTTGCCTGCTTTTCCATTTTTGTCATTGCTCAAAATCCCAATTAGTGAATAGTTTGGAAGAACATGGCCAGGTTTACAGAAAGAAGAAAGAGGAATGTGCTTTCCCGTCCCATGAGGACATAAAAGATCATTAACTATGGAGTGTTAATCTTAGGACAATCTATAACTCTCTGTCAACTCCTTATCTAGTAGCTTTCATAATTAAATTTTCTTTTCTTTTTTTTTGAGACAGAGTCTTGCTCTGTTGCCTGGGCTAGAGTGCCATGGCGTCAGCCTAGTTCACAGCAACCTCAAACTCCTGGGCTCAAGCAATCCTCCTGCCTCAGCCTCCCAAGTAGCTGGGATTACAGGCACATGCCACTACGCCCAGCTAATTTTTTCTATTTTTAATTTCCTAGCTATTTTCTATTTTTAGTAGATACGGGGGTCTCACTCTTGCTGAGTCTGGTCTGGAACTCCTGACCTCAAGCGATCATCCGGCCTCGGCCTCCTAGAGTGCTAGGATTACAGGCGTGAGCCACCATGCATGGCCTCTTGCTTTTCTAATAACTATTAACCTCTGTCCTCATTGAAAGATTTTAATGAATATTGACTGTTTACTCCCAAGTATGTAAGATTTTTGGTCCAAAGTAGTTGTCTTAGTTTGTATTCTGCTGCTTATAACAGAATACCTGAAACTGGGCAATTTATAAAGAAAAGGAGTTTACGTCATACAGTTATGGAGACTGAGAAGTCCAAGGTTGAGGGGCGCATCTGATGAGACCCTTTTTGCTGGTGGGTTCTCTCTGCAGAGTCCCAAGGTGGCACAGGGTTTCATAATCAAAGGGGCTGAGCCCGATCACATGGGTCTCTCTTCCTCTTCTTACAAAGCCAGCATTCCCAGTTCCATGATAGCGGTTATCTATTAATGCATAAATTGATTAATTTATTCATGGCGGCAGAGACCTTATGATCTAATCACCTCTTATTAAAGGCTCCACTTCTCAAAGTATTGAGAGGTGCCACATTGGGAATTAAGTGTCATTAAGAGTTCTAGAGGGGATTTTCAAACCATAGCAGTGTTATCCATTCGAAAATAGCAACAATGTTATAACAATGTTATATGACAGCAGTTGTTCAAATAGATTTATTAAACCTTTTTTTAAAAAACAATCTTGAAAACAGTACCTCAAGTTAACAGATAAAATAACTATCTCACCAAGAGGCATGTGTACTCTTTGTGTCGTGAACTTCCATTTCTCCTATTTTTGGGATATGAGTTGCCTTTTTTTTTTTTTTTTGAGACAAAGTCTCACTCTGTTACCCGGGCTAGAGTGCCGTGGCGTCAGCCTGGCTCACAGCAACCTCAAACTCCTGGGCTCAAGTGATCCTCCTGCCTCAGCCTCCTGAGTAGCTGCGACTATAGGCATGCACTACCATTTCCGGCTAATGTTTTCTATATATTTTTAGTTGGCCAATTAATTTCTTTCTGTTTTTAGTAGAGACGGGGTCTCACTCTTGCTCAGGCTGGTCTCGAACTCCTGACCTCGACCAACTGCCCACCTCGGCCTCCCAGAGTGCTAGGATTACAGGTGTGAGCCACCGCGCCCAGCCATGAATTGCCATTTATAAAAGAAGAAAGGAAAAGAGGAAAGAGCACATATCCCTTTTCTTTTTACTTTTCTTGTTGAAGGAAAGACACTAAAAAATCATGGAGTTATGAAAGATAAAGGAAGAGGTGCCCAGGGAGAAAGAGAATGTGGAAGTGAGACGATGAATACCTAACATCTGTCCGAAGAAGAGATGTGGCAATAATAGTTTTTATACAGTGGAAAAGAAAGAAGTTTCTCTAAATTGTAGACCAACAAATTTGAGGCTGTTCATAGGCACATTTCTGGAAATGGATAAGTTTGAAATGCTCTATATAAAATGGGGATTACTAAAAGCCAGCATGGTTCATCCAGAATGACATAAGCTAGACTACCCTCATTCTCTATCGTAAGTGGGAAGTGGTAACAACTTTGGCAAACAACTAATCAGGTATTTTTTTTTTAACATCCTTGAGGCAATTAGAGAAATCAATTCTAGAGGATAGTATAATTGTTTAGATTCATAACCGGTTGAATGACATGTGTAAAAGGGTTCAAATTCATAGATTGATATTTATGAAATATGGTCTCAACTTGGCCCTATTATTAGTTGCTAATCTTAGATAAAGATATCAAGGGCAGTCTTCATTGTGTCAAGAAATTTATAAGCTTTTCAGTCTCAGGAACACTAGATTCTATGGCCAAGAACTCATGAAAGCATAAACCGTCCTAGGTAATTTCATGTTTAAATAAAATTCTAAATTTAAGAATAAAAAGAGATATCAAGGGCAGGGCTTAGTGGCTCAAGTCTGCAATCCCAGCACTTTGGGAGGCCGAGGTGAGAGGATTGCTGGAGCCCAGGGAGTTTGAGACCAGCTTGGGCAATATAGTGAAATCTTATCTCTACAAAAAATTTTTTTGAATAGCTGGATGTGGTGGCACATGCCTGTATTCCCAGCTACTCAGGAGGTTGAGGCAAGAAGATCACTTGAGTCCAGTAGTTTAAGGCTGCAGTGAGCTATGATCACACCCCTATACTCCAGCCTGGGGAACAGAGTGAGACCCTATCTTTTTGTAGTAATAATAATAATAAGATATCAAGGTCATGATTATGACATTTTCTGATTTGAGAAAGAAATGACTGGGAGAGGTAGCTAATATGCTAGATAACAGAATAAGATCCAAAAGATTCATCAGGTAGGAAAAGGTGAAATGTATTAGGGGTAAACATAAAGTTAAAAGTATACAAAATATTGCACTGAAATTTCAAACACCATAAATACAGGATGGAGGAAGCATGACTAGATAGCACCATCTATAAACAAAGCAAACTCAGTATGAAATAGCAGCATGACGTGGCTGTAGTGTGCTATGATTGCACCTGTGAATAGCCACTGCACTCCAGCCTGGGTGACAGAGCAAGATCCCATCTCGTAAAAAAAAAAATCACTTGAGTATGGTATGACATTACTTCAACCTGTGGCCTTTTTGTTTTTTAAGAGGGTCTCACTCTGTCACCCAGGCTGGAACTCGTGAGCTCAAGCAATCCTCCTGCCTTAGCTTCCTGAGTAGCTGAGACTATAAGTACTCACCACCATGCCCACCTGATTTTTTATGTTTTTATAGAGACAGGGTCTCACTATGTTGCCCAGGCTGGTCTTAAACAACCTGGCCTCAAGCGATCCTCCCATGTTGGCCTCCCAAAATACTAGGATTACAGGCATGAGCCACTATACCCTCAAGCCTGTGACCTTATAATTAAACTTACAGTGTTATCTAATTCAGTTTTTATCATTCATGTAAACACTTTAATTTTATGATAAAATATCTTATTAGTAGAGACCATAAACAGTTTGCAGTTGCAAAGAATTTATCTGACTAATTCATTTTGTTAGGTGTCAGCATAGATGTCACAATCTCTAGGAATCATTGTCTAAGCACTTACGATTTAGTTTGGCCGGGCGCGGTGGCTCACGCCTGTAATCCTAGCACTCTGGGAGGCCAAGGTGGAAGGATCGCTCAAGGTCAGGAGTTCGAAACCAGCCTGAGCAAGAGCGAGACCCCGTCTCTACTAAAAATAGAAAGAAATTAATTGACCAACTAAAAAATATACATAGAAAAAATTAGCCAGGCATGGTGGCGCATGCCTGTAGTCCCAGCTACTCGGGAAGCTGAGGCAGGAGGATTGCTTGAGCCCAGGACTTTGAGGTTGCTGTGAGCTAGGCTGACGCCACGGCACTCACTCTAGCTTGGGCAACAGAGTGAGATTCTGTCTCCAAAAAAAAAAAAAAAAAAAGATTTAATTAAGTTTAGTTAGTTAGATTTAGTCTAATTTAATTTAAATTTAGCTAATTTCTGCTATGAGATCCCGTAATACTCTACACTTTCTCTATCATAGGAGCCAATACAGTGATGCATTTGCAAGTTCAGTTCAACCCTCCGATCATACAATTCTGGATTCAAATCCCATTTCTACTTCCTAGTGGACTTTGTCAAGTTACTTAACCTAAATCCCCCTCTTCTTATTCATAATTTGGGATTAATAAAACAGGGTTAAAGGAGAGCATGTATATTAAGTGCCTGACACATGGTAAGCAACAAAAAGCACTAGATGCTGTCATTGTCACCATTTCCATCACCATCACCATCGTCATGACACATTATCGTAATTGCTTATTGAGTGTGCTTGTCTTCCTCAGTGGAGCAGTGACCACCACATTTTCTCTGTTTACCTTTTGTCCCCGCTGCCTAACATGGTTCCTGACACATAATAGGAGTTTAGTAACTTGATTGTTGAATAGTTGAGACGAACCCTGGCGGCCAAATGAGAGCAGTGGCTTCGGGGGTTCCGCAGTGCCTCGTCCTTAAGTCACACAACTGTCATCAGCAACAATGAGATGTGGCCTAGTTCCTTCAAGAGTGAGTCTAGCTGGCCAGGCACAGTGGCTCACGCCTATAATCGGAGCACTCTGGGAGGCCGAGGCGGGAGGATTGCTAGAAGTCAGGAGTTCCAAACCAGCCTGAGCAAGAGCGAGATCCTGTCTCTACTATAAATAGAAAGAAATTAATTGTCCAATTGTCCAACTAATATATATAGAAAAAATTAGCCGGGCATGGTGGCACATGCCTGTAGTCCCAGCTACTCGGGAGGCTGAGGCAGCAGGATTGCTTGAGCCCAGGAGTTTGAGGTTGCTGTGAGCTAGGCTGACGCTACTGCATTCACTCTAGCCTGGGCAACAAAGCGAGACTCTGTCTCAAAAAAAACGAGTGAGTCTAGCAGAGTAGATCTTAGAGAGCCCGCAGTATGTCAGAGCTAGAAGGGACTTTCTCAATCTCCGAACTCCTCTCCCCTTCATTTTACAAAGTACATGCTAAGACACTTCTGCTGCTCAGCTCCGGTAGAAAAGTGAACATATTGGAAGGCCGTACACCCAAGAAGAGGGATTTAGAAGACAGTTGAGTCTGAGCAGTATAGCTATATTTTTAGTTAATTTTACATCTATTACCACTTTATCTATGGAACTTGCTTTTTTTTTTAACATTTTTAAAAAATTATAAATTTTTACTTTTTTCTTTTGTTTTTTATTAGCCCAACTTTTAGGAACTTGCTTTTTATAATTTAAGGATAACACTTAGCTAAGTGCTTTTAAGTAATAAATGCAAAATAATAATAATTAGCCAGAGGTGACGTTACTTCTAAAGAAGGAAAATGTGATCTTCACTACAAATGTAAAAAATATATACCACCCATTAAGCAGTTCATTAAGAGAGTGCACTATGGCCCTGATAACCTGCTTTCTAAACTTTATCACAAAATATATTTTGAATGAATAATAATCTGTGAGTATATTGGCAAAAAAAAAATCTAATATAAATGAGATATGAAAAAAAGATTTAAGCCATTTTAATACAATAATTACTCTAATTCTAAGGATTGCCATTTCTCAGAGACAAATACTCTGCTTCAGAAGAGCTTCATTTATACCTCCCCGGCAACGTAAGACACAAAAGGATTCCAGAATGGTTTTCCAAGCATTCATATTTATATATATACATTTGTTGCATTTACCCAAATACACCATAGGAGGGCAGCACACACCTGCTTAACTTAAGGCCACATGCCGTTTTTATCAAAATAGTTTTCTGAATTAGCCCAAGACATTCCTAAGTTATCACTACTCAGATAGGAAGGAAAGCTGTTGGAAAAGACAAAAGGAACAAAGATTTTTAATAAGACAAAGGAATGCATCCCTTAAGACTCTGAGTTTCTACAAAAGGGAATCTGGAGCCAATCGAGCTGCAAAATGGGAAAACAGAGTTAAAGAAAAAAATAAAGTTTCCCAAATCTGAGAAAACAATTATTTGTTACACTTGAAAGACTGTTACTGAGTATGATAATCTGAACACCAGCTACTCGACAAGAATCAGATCTCCTCGTTATTATTATAAACAATAGTTAGTTACTCTGCAAGAAAATCCACCATAATAAGAGTTCCTTCAGTAGTCTTTCCTTTTCTTTTTTCTTAAAGTTCACATCTTTCTTTCTTTCTTTCTTTCTTTCTTTCTTTCTTTCTTTCTTTCTTTCTTTCTTTCTTTCTTTCTTTCTTTTTTTCTTTCTTCCTTTCTTCCTTTCCTCTTTCCTTTCTTCCTTTCCTCTTTCCTTTCCTTTCCTTTTTCCTTTTTCCTTTCCTTTTTCTTTTCCTTTCCTTTCCTTTCTTTGAGACAGAGTTTCACTCTGTCGCCCCAGCTAGAGTGCAGTGGTGAGATCATAGCTCACTGCAACCTAGAACGCCTGAACTCAAGTGATCCTCCTTCCTCAGCCTCCTAAGTAGCTGAGTCTACAGAGATTGGGGTCTTGTTCTTGTTCAGGTTGTTCTCAAATTCCTGACCTCAAGCAGTCCTCCCACCTTGGCCTCCCAGAATGCTAGGATTATAGGCGTGAGCCACTACGCCTGGCAATGTTTTCTTGAATTAACTCAAATCAAGCCTACCTTATATTGTGTTCTACTTTGCATCACAGACAGTTTTATTGTATTTGTGATGACTTATATAAAAGCAATGTTCATGAATTTTGGTATTCTGTAGTTATAGGCAGGTTTTGTTATAACAGAGAATGTAATGACTTTAGAACAAGCGATAGTTAGATACAAGCTTTTTTTTTTTTTTTTTTTTTTTGAGACAGAGTCTCACTTTGTTGCCCAGGCTAGAGTGAGTGCCGTGGCGTCAGCCTAGCTCACAGCAACCTCAAACTCCTGGGCTCAAGCGATCCTTCTGCCTCAGCCTCCCAAGTAGCTGGGACTACAGGCATGTGCCACCATGCCCGGCTAATTTTTTCTATATATATTAGTTGGCCAATTAATTTCTTTCTGTTTATAGTAGAGATGGGGTCTCGCTCTTGCTCAGGCTGGTCTCGAACTCCTGAGCTCAAAGG
>VSMD01139089.1:0-19480 GCA_008750895.1 Mirza zaza | reverse complement strand
ACGAAAACCAGCCCCCGTGGTGGGCGTGGCCACGAAAACCAGCCCCCGTGGTGGGCGTGGCCACGAAAACCAGCCCCCGTGGTGGGCGTGGCCACGAAAACCAGCCCCCGTGGTGGGCGTGGCCACGAAAACCAGCCCCCGTGGTGGGCGTGGCCACGAAAACCAGCCCCAGTGGTGGGCGTGGCCACGAAAACCAGCCCCAGTGGTGGGCGTGGCCACGAAAACCAGCCCCAGTGAGGGGCGTGGCTACAAAAATCAGCCCCAGTGAGGGGCGTGGCTACGAAAATCAGCCCCAGTGAGGGGCGTGGCTACGAAAATCAGCCCTAGTGAGGGGCGTGGCTATGAAAATCCGTCCTGGTGGTGGGCGTGGCTATGAAAATCAGCCCTAGTGACGGGGATGGCTGCGCAGTGCATCTGCACAACCCATGCCTGTCGTAGAGGAGCGGGAAAGAACACGAGCAGCCCTTCTCATCCGCCCCGTGACAGCTCTATGGCTCCACAGGAGAGATCGGGGCCAGTGGTTCTAAAGGAACTAGAGTAGCAAGACATTCAGCATGGAATTCAGGGTGGGAGAGTTGTGATGATGTTCCAGAAGAAGATGACTTCACTATATTTGAATAAATGTGGATTGTTATACTGTACTTAAAAAAAAAAAAAAACACATCCCCTGAAAATAAGCCCTAGCGTGTCTTCTTGAGGAAAAATAAATATAAGACCTTGTCTTATTTTCGGGAAAACGCGGTACCTGTAGCCCCCGATTTATTTATTTTTATTTTTTTATTTTTTTGAGACAGAGTCTCACTCTGTTGCCCAGGCTAGAGTGAGTGCCGTGGCGTCAGCCTAGCTCACAGCAACCTCAAACTCCTGGGCTCAAGCAATCCTCTTGCCTCAGCCTCCCAAGTAGCTGGGACTACAGGCATGCGCCACCATGCCCGGCTCATTTTTTCTATATCTCTCTATGTATATTAGTTGGCCAATTAATTTCTTTCTATTTATAGTAGAGATGGGGTCTCGCTCTTGCTCAGGCTGGTTTCGAACTCCTGACCTCGAGCGATCCTCCCGCCTCGGCCTCCCAGAGTGCTAGGATGACAGGCGTGAGCCACCACGCCCGGCCATAGCCCCCGATTTAGAGGATTCAGTCGTTCAATATTTGCGCACCTACCACCTGGCAGGCACTTGAAACAGCAGTGACCAAGGAACATCGCTGTCCTCAGGAAGCCAATCTCTAGTCTGGCAGACAGATAGATGATACACTAGTGATCAAATAAATACAACACTAAAACTTGATCAGAGCTTTGGAGAAGGGTGACAGGCACACACATGAGGGTAACCAGCATGTGAAGGGGACTGACCCATCGAGTTGTGCAGCCCTTCAACTGCACGGATCCCTGTGGTGGCTACATCTCACAGGACGGCCAAGGGAGGCCTCCCTGGGGGACAGGACATCTGAGCTGATGGCTGAAGGACAGGAGGAGGGGGCAGCCGGGCCGAGGCCTGGGAGGAGCAAAAGGAGGCCCGGGTGCTGACACAGGGACAGCCAAGCGAGGTTGGAGTTGAGAAGGAGGCGGCTTAGCAGAGTGTGGAGCTGTGGCACACACCCTGAACACATCAGAAAGTAAACAGAGTTGTTCTAAGCACAGAAATGCCACGATATAGTCTAATTCATCTTTTTAGAATAACCTCTGCTGCCGAGTGGAGAATGTGTTAGAGGAAGTTAAGACTGCAATCAGAAAAACGGGATTTAGGTCAAGCCAGCAGTTCTCACTTTGGGCCTCAAATTAGAGCCACCCTTGGAGCAGAGCACTTTAAAAATAGTGACACCCTGGCCCCACCTACAAAGGCCAATTCAGTTGATGTGGGGTCAGGCCCAGGGGTCAGTATTTTCAAAAGCACCCCAAGTAATTCTAAGGTATAGCTAAGGGCAGGCATCCTAAAACTACAGCCCTTGGGCCACATGCAGGTGTTTTTGCCTGTTTGTTTTTTCACTTCAAAATAAGATATGTGCAGTGTGCATAGGAATTTGTACATTGTCTCAAAAAAAAAAAAAAAAAAAAAAAAAAACACAGTCTCACTCTGTTGCCCGGGCTAAAGTGCCGTGGCGTCAGCCTAGCTCACAGCAACCTCAAACTCCTGGCCTCAAGCGATCCTCCTGCCTCAGCCTCCCGAGTAGTTGGGACTACAGGCATGTACCACCATGCCTGGCTTTTTTCTATATATATTAGTTGGCCAATTAATTTCTTTCTATTTGTAGTAGAGACTGGATCTTGCTCTTGCTCAGGCTGGTTTTGAACTCCTGACCTTGAGCAATCCACCCGCCTCGGCCTCCCAGAGTACTAGTGTTCATAGTTTTTTTTAAACTATAGTCTGGCCCTCCAACGGTCTGAGGGACAGTGAACTGGCCCCCTGTTTAAAAAGTTTGAGGACCCCTGGGCTAAGGATAAGAACACTGGCCTAGAGGTTATGCTAGGACATCCTGTAGAAAAAGTCTACACAGTGGTTCCCCAAATGGGCTCCCTGAAGAATCAGCCTCACCTGGGAGCTTGTTAAAGATGCAAATTCTTGGCCCCCACCTAGACCTACTCAATCAGGAACTCTGGGGTTAGGGCCCAGCCATGTTTTAACAAGCCTTCCAGATGATTCTGACACCACAAATATTTGAGAACCTCTGGTCAAGAAGATACCTTTCTAGATTGTGAACTAAAATAAAATTTTAAGGCTCACCCCCCACTGGCTGACTGAACAGACCCCCTCGTGGCCAAAGGAATATCCTAAAACTAAATTGTCTGCCAGCAGGAGGGAGGTCAGACATGCCTCATCATGGCCCCCTCCCTTCCTGGGGACATCCTTTGTGATCTGTTGACAGGCCTAAGGGTATTCAAGACAAGCCTGCAGGTCCTCAATTTACAAATGTATGTCCCATGGCTTATCTCTGATAACGCCTTATGTTGAAACATTCCAAGCCTTTAGACAAAGCTTCATGTCTTTAACCAATTAGGAGCCAAAGAATCTTTAAACCCACCTGTAACCTGTAAGCCTCCGCTTTGAGATGTCCCACCTTTTTGGTCCAAGCCAATGTATGCCTCCCACGTATTGATTTATGACTTTACCTGTAACCCCTGTCCCCCCAAAATGTGTAAAATTCAAACTATAACCCAGCCACAGCGAGTCCACTCGTTCAAGGCTTCTTGGGAGTGGCTCCAGGTCATGGTCCTCAAATTTGGCTCAGAATAAACTTCTTTCAAATATTTCAGAGTTTGGATTTTCCTGTCTACACGATTATTAAAATATTCCAATTCCGGGGCCAGAATTCCTAGCACTAAGAAGAATGGACAATTGAGCCAATAGGAAATGACGCTGTTACAGAAGATCACAGAATGAAACAACAGTGATGAAGCCACTCCCCACTTACAAAGACATCAAGCTTTCCTCGCCACGATGTGTGCCCACAATAACTTTGCGAGTAGTGGCAATGAACTCACATTAAGTCAGTGATACCATAGTGAGTTCAAGTCCCAGAACTGTAAGACGGCAGATAATAATCGCATAGCAAGGTCTTGCATTTTCACACCATCTCACCCAAAACACTTTCCCATATGTCACCTAACGTGTGCTCCACGAGGCAGGTGCAACCCATAGTATTCCCATTTTACAGGTAAGGAAGCCGAGGCTCAGATAGTCTGAGTAACTTATTGAAAGTCACACAGCCAGAGATTGATTCTGTGGCTGCTTTAGCCTTCCACCCCACATTTTTTTCCCCATAGCCTTGATCAGATTTATCAGCAGTGGACAAACAATGAAGTATTTGAAATTGCCACTTACGAATGTTTAAGAGGGAACAGGGATCCCAAGTGTGGCTTCTGGCCACACCGGTGGGTCATCGTGGTGTCCTCCAAGGCAGATGTCTAGTCGTGCGGGAGGAGAGAGACCCGCGGGTGTCCGGGGCTGGAGGTGGGAGGCAGGGACGTAGCAAGCCCAGCGGTAGGGCACGTTCTGACTCTCTTATATACAGCGGCGGGGATCAGCCCGCAGAACATTAGGGTCACCTGGGAAGCTTAAAAACTACGAGGCCAGAGCCCGCCCCACGAGTCCTAATTTCAACAGTCTGGGGTGCAATCTAGACCTCAGTCTCTACGAAAAGCTAAATATGTGACTCTACTGTGCCAACCACGGTGGCAGAGAGAGGGGCAGCCGGGGGGGACACGGAGGGGCTGTTTGGGGAAGAATTTTGTGACACTCTGGACACATGCTGGTTCCTTTATGGGGACAAGTGGAGAGGGAGATCTTCTGCCCTCCATCCACCACAGCCTCGGGACGCTGAGGACGTAGGCAGGCGAGACTGGGGAACAGGAGAACCCCGTTAGTGCCCAGAAGAGCAGCTCAGAGTGGCAGCAGCACCTGTTTGGCTGGACCAGGCTGCACAGAGAAACAGACGTGGTGAGCTTTGAGCATTCATGCAAGATAACCCCTGACGCTGCCAGAATTAACTGCCGGGGCATTTGTTGGGAGAGAGTCCACAGGTGAGGGTCATTGACATTTGGTCAGCAGTGGTGTCTGTCGTGCAAAATACAGTGAATGCACTGAAGGCTGTTTCTGCGAGTTCTCGTCCAATTGCTGGACTTGCTTCATCCTCCATCATCCCCCATCTCCACCTCTAACTGCAGGACAGGAAGAGCGTAAAACTCCCCCCGACTACGGGTTAATCAGCCCCCTGATGCATGGCCGCGGGGGTGGGTCATAGGGACGCGCTGGTGACAGCTGCCAACACAGACATAGCAACAGAAAGCCCTCTGAATGCTACAGCTCATGACAAAGCTTCTTCCCCCTTGGAAACTTGTTTTGCTTCATTGCAGGGGGAGTCCTTCAAGAGTGGTGTTCCTGGTGCTAAATGTCTTGACTGAGACTGCAAGACCCACCACTCCCCGTTGGAGAATTAGCTGAAAGCCTGCGACTGCAGAAGCAATCAAAGGTGCTAATGGGAAGCATTTGGATGGTGCAGGTTGCCCTAGAATTAGGTAATAGATGCTGCCTTCCTCATAGCTGCTTACAGGAAAGGGGGCCCAGGGCAGCATTTCCACGTGTAATTATGCTCGCCTCCCAACCTCGCTGCTAAAGGAACATGAACTTGACTGCAGCGCTCACCACCGCTTTTCATTTTATTGCACGAGCCAACTTGTAATTCCACCAGGAAGATGAAAGATGTCAGGTTCTGAGGCTGTCAGACATTTCCACTTATGAATTTAGTGAGACTCCTAAATCACAGCTTCCAACCTCTCTCTCCTCGTTTTCACGTTTTCTAATATTTCCCCTGCTCTTTCGGTATCTTGGCGCAATCACGCTAAAAGGAACGACTTAATGAAGTCCTGGGGAGGCAGAGGTTTGGAGGATTAAGTTTCAACACTCAGCTCCTTATCATAGAGAAACACCCTTCCTTAATAGAGTCCCCGGAGTCCAGACTTGCTTGCTTTTCTCCCAGTAGGGCCAGCTGCACCTGAACAGGAGGAACAATTAGCAGTTTGGTTACTGCTCCTTCTTTAATCTCGGGCTCCAGCCAAAAATGGGTTGAGGGCAAGTTAAATGCTAATCACAAATTAGAAGTGCCCATCAACATGCAAAGACCAAAGAGTCATTTTTCTCAATGCTCAGCATGTCTAGTCTAATCAAAGTATACCTCTCTTCCACTTGTCCTATATATAAATACCATCCACCAAGTAACCCCAGCTAGAATTTTGGAGGTTTTCCTAAACTCCTCCATCTTCCTCACCTTCCCCACCCTCCCATCTAGCCAATAAGCAAAGTCCCTTAAAGCTGTCTATGAAGTTTCTCTGAAACACACCATGTTGTCTCTATGTTCAGTGCCTTCCTCCTGATTTAGGCCCTCATCCTCTCCTGACTGCATTCGTTTGTTCAGCAAATATTTAAAGAGTTGCTACCGTGTTCCAGAGCTAGGTGCTAGGATCTCGGGCATTTGCATGTTTTCATGGGAAAGACGTGTTAAATATGTATGCAAATAGTTTAACAGCAAATGCCATAAGTGCTACCAAAAGAAGTGCTATTTAAGTTGGTGGGTGTAACTTTGATCAGAGGCTCAACTGTTGGAATATAAAATATTATATCCTCAGAACACACAGGAGTTCAGCTTCTGGTTTGGCCAGGGAAGCTCGTAAAGAAGCCAGGGCTCTCATACGTAACAGTGATAAACTAAAGAACAGTGAACTGAGGGTCGTGGAGGGTGAACCAAAACAGACATTCTAGAGGGCAGTCAAAATTTGGAAGAAAAGAAAGGCATAGAATGAGTTACCTGGCTCCATGGTATTAAACCTGAAGGGAAGCTGATGTCAGCTCCCCATGGAGTAATTAAAAACTCTGAAAGGGGGCCTGACACAGTGGCTCACACCTGTAATCCCAGCACTTTGGGAGGCCAAGGCAGGAGGATTGCTTGAGGCCAGGAGTTCAAGGCTAACCTGGAAAACATAGCAAGGCCCTGTCTCTACAAAAAAAAAAATTTAAAAATAAGATAAAATGAATTTTTAAAACTCTGAAAGAGGAATCACAATTTTCTGACGTGAAGGATGGGAAGACAGAGTTTGAGGCAACCACTAGAAAGTAAGGAGAAAATCCTTGAGAGAGGAAAGCCAAAAGGGAGAACTCCAATTTCTGTCTATAAACTCTGCCCAAGTGAACAGATCAGTGAACAGACACAGGACAGATTTCAAAGCAGCCCAGCTAAAGATAAAGAACTGAACTAAGATTTGAGCTGCTGCTCAAAAGACAATAGTTTATAGGTTTGAGTTCAACAAAGTTGACTGCTCGACAGGAAAAAACACTAATGCTCTTTGGAGGAATATATCAGCATCCAGTGTCTTCACAATGCCCAGGATACAATCTAAAGCTACTCAACATGTGAAGAACCAGAAACTGTGACCCAGTCTCAAAAGTAGAGACAATAAATTGAGACAAATCCTGAGATGACCCAGATGTTGTAATTGACAAAGAATTTGAAGCAGCAATGAAGTAAAGAATATTTTGCTGATAATTAATGAGAAGAAAAATGGAAACTATCTAAAAAAGAACCAAATGAAAATTCTCAAATTGAAAATTACCATATCTGAAATTTAAAAGTCAGTAGAGGGGCTTATAACAGAAGGATGGAGATGACAGAGGGAATACTTGATGAGATTGAATACAGATCAAGGAAATTATCAAACCTAAAGAAAAGTACACAGAGCCTCAAAGAACTTTGGGATAATATCATATGGTCTAATTTTTGTATAATTATAGTCCTAGACAGAAATCAGACAGAGAGAGTGAGACAGAGAGAAATAAAAGGAGGGGGTAGAGGGGTGAAGGCAAAAAAAACTATTGAATATATAAAATTCAAAATTTCCTTAATTTGATTAAAATCATACATTTATATATTTACAAAATTCAGCAAACCTCAAACAGGACAAATACAAAGAAAACCATGCCTAGCACATCATAGCCAAACTGCTGAGAGTAACAAATAAAGAGAAAATATTAAAAGCAGTCGGAAAAAAAGGATACATTACATATAAGGAGCAGCAATTTAAATTATCACAGACTCCTTATCAGAGATTATGGAGACCAGAAGACAGTGGAACAGCATCTGTAAAGTTCTGGGGTGAGGCAGGGCACATAACCATCAAAAGAGAATTCTATATTCAACTAAAATATCCTTCAAGAATGAAGGCAAAATAAAAACATTTTTAGATGAAAGAAAACAGAGAATTTGTCACCAGCAGTCCTGAACTCCAAGAAATGCTAAAAAGATTTTCAGGATGAAGGTAAATAATCTTTCAAAACAAAACAATTTTTTTATTCCTAAAATGATCAGTGATTCAAATATGGTCTAAAAATTACATTAAAGAGGTATGAGGTATCAATATTTATCAAAAGGGGATATTAACTATTAATGATTAGCAGCACTGTAAATAGAAGTCATCAAAGTGGAGTGAAATGACCAAGTATAGTAACTATATAGCTATATGTTATTCAGAGACTAGAATGGTACTTAGGAACAGTTTTTAGTAACTTAGAAAAAATGACTATGTTGCAAACTAACTAAAAGTTTATCTATAAAGCCCTAAAATATTCAGTCTTTGATCCGTTTAATAATTATTCCTCTTCTACCTTGATAGGACAGAAAATCACACAAAGAATAATGTACAAATATATTCATCATTGTATTTTTTCCAGCAAAAACCAAACTTGGGTGTAACCTGTTTCAGTAATAGACTCATTAAATATACTACAATTCGTCTTTACAATTCAGTGTTCCACATGCAATAAAAACTATAGTTTTAAACACTATTTAATATCAAAAATAATGTTTATTGCCAAAAGGATAACAATTTTATTTTTAACATGTATATATTTACACTTCCATGGGAAAAAAAACTGCAAACTCTATAGCAAACATTAGTGATTATCTCCTTAATGGTTTATCATTGGAAATTTAATTTTTTCCTTATCTTTTTTCTAAATTTGTTTTAATAAGGCAATTAATTATTGGATAAATCTTGATATACAGTATAATCTTAATATTTTGATGTGCATAGAAATAGAAGGCTAGAACGAAATTCTCCAACTTGGGAATATACATTGGAACACACTTTCTTCAGTGCAACCTGGTAGTTTTATATCCAAATTACAGTCCATGATGCTTCCTTGCTTCTTGAAAAGAGAAAGAAGCTATATAACTTGATGGTTAAGGAAAGAAAGTGGAGCCAGAGTGCATGGATTGGAATCCCAGCTCTCGCACGTTTTCTAGTCACTCTCTCTGTATTGCACTTACAGTACAAAGTTTGTAATAAATCCTGACTCCTAGCTTTGTTATAAGGATCAAGTGAATTAATTTTTATAAAGTGCTTAGAGCAGCGTCAGGCATTTGGTGTTATTTAATAGTGTTTATTAAATAAAAACTAAGTAGAAAATTATCCTAAGGAAATAATCAGATAAAAATGTTCACTGCAACATTGTTTTAATATGGAAAAAAAAAAGAAATTGCCAAAAAGAGATTAATTGGAATTGCAGGAGTAGTTAAAAACACAGGATCAGAAACCAGACTGCCTGGGTTCAAATGCTAGTCCTGCCACTCACTAGCAGGATGACTTGGGACAAGTGACTCAATTCCTCCATGCCTCAGTTTTCTCATCTATAAAATGGGAGAAATGATAATAACTATGACACAGTTGTTTAAGGACTTGTAAAACTTTCAGAACAGAGCCTAGATTGCCGTAAGCACTACAGCTAATTGTTCACTTCCTTAGGAGGGATATTAATATAATCATAATCATATTAATACATCTATATATAATAAAGGAGGGACGTTGAAATGGTTATGGTGGTGTTAGTATGTTTATATATGATAATAGATGTCTTCCACGTGTTGCTGAATGAAAAATACAAATTATAACACTGCAGAGGTGCTGCCCATATCTGAGCAATCTGAATCTTACGCAAACCCAGGGAGACAGATGAGAGCTGTCTACACCAGGAAGGGGGGCGTCTTTTTATAAATTGCACAATGGTGCAAAACAGATGACAGCTGGCTCTATAGGATAGTTGGTAGAATACCGTTGATGTGAAATTGAATAATTGGACGTATGTATTTTTATAATAAACGCACATCCATGTTAATGTGAATGGTGGGCCCGAGGTATTATTATTCTCTTCTCTGAACCTTTCTATGTGTCCTTTTTTTCTCAATCCGCCCCTCCCCCCACCACATGCCCTTTTGTATAAAAACAATTAAGGCTTTGTAGTGCAACACAAGTCTGACTATTGGCTCGGGAAAATATCCATAATAGAGTTTTAGATGGGCAACATCCATTTACATGTACGTTGGGTGCAAGACTCTTTAGGGAGAGGAAACTGGAACACGTATGTACAAAAATGTACGATTGCTATTCCTGCACCCAAGGGTTACGTGCTATTTTCATAGCTTTCTGCAGTAATGAGAATTTTTAAAACGCTTTTCAGATTTTAGCAGACATGAAAAGGAAATATATTGAGTGGTTGTCTTTTGGTAATCAGAGTCTAGAAAAATTCTTATTTTCTTTTTTTTATATTTTTCCATAATGGATGCATGTAACTTTATACTTGGAAACTATATATCTAAACCATATATGATTCATTCACATCCTTAATTATAGTATACTTAGGATGATAAAACTAATATTTATTAGGACATTTTATTTTATTTTATTACTTTTATTTTTTGAGACAGAATCTCACTTTGTTTCCCAGGCTAGAGCGAGTGCCGTGGCGTCAGCCTAGCTCACAGCAACCTCACACTCCTGGGCTCAAGCGATCCTCCTGCCTCAGCCTCCCAATAGCTGGGACTACAAGCATACACCAACATGCCTAGCTAATTTTTTCTATATATATTAGTTGGCCACTGAATTTCTTTCTATTTATAGTAGAGACGGGGTCTCGCTCTTGCTCAGGCTGGTTTTGAACTCCTGACCTCTAGCAATCCACCTGCCTCAGCCTCCCAGAGTGCTAGGATGACAGGCATGAGCCACCGCGCCCGGCCTATTAGAACATTTTATAGGTGAAAAGGGGAGTTTTGTATATCTTCTCCTTCTCCCTGCCCCCAAACCAATGCAAGCAAGTGAAACGTTTTGTTTCCAGCAGATAATTCTGTATTATCAGTTAGCAAGATGCATGCTCCTGGCAGCTTCATTGCAATGAGCTTCTGCCATGGTAGAAAGTTCAGGAAGCCTCATCTCCAAGTTCCAGTGACACCAGATTCCCAGCTTCCCCTGGGAGTGCTCAGGAAAGTGGCTGTCTTATTTACAGTTTATTTTTATTCCTCCTATTCCCAGCTGTGCTGTGGTCAAACATTTTCAGAGCTAGAGCAGAGCCGAAAATACCCAGGTACACGCACGAACACACACGCCGTCCCTGCAAACGCAGGCCGGAGTGGAGTCATACAGACCAGATATTAAATACAGGTAAGCCCCTCCAGACTGCCAGGCTGGGGACGGACTAGGACACGTGCACCTGCCCACAATCTCCAACGTGTTAAAATAATTTAATTGGGTATTTCATGGCACATTTTGCATTATTATGGCTCCCTTTAGATGCAACAAATGATTTGCTTCAGTAATATAGAGTCCCAAGTAGTGGCATTATGTGATTAAGTAAGTGAGAACATCAACCATTACATTCGGTTCACTCAGGCTTACATGCATCTTATTTCTTTCTTATCATTTAAATTTTCCTGCCGGTATATATTCACCTGAGACCATTTTTAAGTAATATGTTTATCAGAGTTTCTCTTTTGACTTTTCATCCAATTACTACTGCATTTAGAGTTCCAGAACTGCAATTTGATTCTCCTTTGTTAAGTGGATTGATTGTTAGGTTATAAGGCATAAGAATACCATCCTCGATTTCCATATTTATAGCAGCTCTCCAAAATATCAAAAGGCTTGTTTTGTGGGCCTCATAGCAATTCTAGTTTATTAGACTTGAACGCTTGATTAAAACTTGCATAGTCATTAAGCAATGGTCTCGATCCGTCTCTATGCCTATTAAATTCAGCAATGTATTAGGAGGTTAAAGGGAGACATGGGGAAAAGTTGGGAAACAGCTTGAAAATTCTAGAACAATGCCTTGTGGAGCCATTGGCCCCTTTAAGAACATAAGGAAAATTGTAGGCCCTCTCCCCAAAGCAATGCACATAGTCATAACAAAATCTTTCGTGTTATTTTAGGGGGTTCACACATAACATATCCCATCCAGTAGTTCATAGAACTCAATTGCAGAATCCTTCTCTAGAGCAGTGGTTCTCAAACAGGGACAATTCTGCCATCCACAGGATACTTGGCCATGCCTGGACATGTCGATGGTTGTCACAGCCGGAGCGGGGCAGGGGTGCTACCGGCATTTAGTGAGTAGAGGCCAGGAATGCTGTGAGACATCCCACAATGCATAGCGCATCCCCTCCCAATGAAGAATCATCTGGCCTCAGATGTCGATTGAGCCCAGGCTGAGAAATCCAGCTCTAGAAAGTATGCCAGACATTCTCATGGAACATCAAGACACATACACATCCCAATGTGGAACACATTCCCAAAAAGAATAAATGCAAATCATGGAAAACCCCATACATTTTGACTATGATTCATTTAGTCAACCAATTATTTATTCAAAAAAAAATTTACTGAACACCAATTCTGTGCCAAGCAGTAAGGATTCCAAAATGAACAAGACAGAGTCCCCACCTTCTTTGAAAGTCACTCATCAGGAATAAAGTCAGTTAAGGAAACAGCCAATTAAAAAATTGTGCTGTATCAGTTAGGAGTGAGTTCAGATCTATGCAACACTTCAATAAAATAGGGATTTGATTTAACCAGATGTTTTCATGTAAAAAGAAATCCAAGGGTAGGCAGCCCCAGACACTTAGGCAGTGCCTGTTGCTACCAAGACCACAGACACCTTCGATTTCCCTGCTCTGCCATCCTTGGTGTTTTGCCTTCATTTCTGATCCCATAAGATGCCAGCTGCTCCTTATGCATCACATCTGAATTCCAAATGGACAGAGGAGGCGAAGCGAAGAACAGGGAAAAACCCTGCCTCCCTTTTATTTAATTTTTTTATAACCATAAATATATATAATTTTTATTTGTCAATTAAAATAATCTTTTTTTAAAAAAACAAACAACATTTATTAACAAGCGTGAAGAAAAAAAAGTTTATATGGCCTGTTCTGTAACTTAGGTGAAGTGCCTGCCTCCTTTTTAAATGGAAACAATTGCTTTCTAGAACTTCTGCCCAGTAGACTTCCCTAACATCTCATTGGCCGTAACTGGGTCACATGACCACACATAGCTGCAAGGGAGTCTGGGAGTCTAAGTATTTTTAACTGGGCACATTGTTACTCTGAGAAAAATTGGGGTTCTGTTAATAAGGAAGAAAGGTAGAATAGATATTGGGGAGGTAATTTGCAGTGTCTGCTGTAAGTGTAGTAAGTGCAGGAAAACAATGTAGGAAACACTAAGGGTGCACTTCCAAGAGGCATGGAACACACGCTGGAGCAGTCAGGGGAGTCTCCTGGGTGTATAAACAGAGACTTGAAAAATGAGGAAGAGTTACGTGTGTGTGTGTGTGTGTGTGTGTTTATATCTAAGAACAGAGGGATGGGTGCAAAGTCAGTACCAAAGAGATCCTCACAGGGGGAGCCACACATACAAAGGCTGGAATGGGAAGAGCAGGGAGTAGGGAAGGACCAGGCAGGGTGGGCAGGTAGCACACTGCAGTTCATATTGTTGGGGCAAGGAAACGACACCATCATAACGTCCACTCTGAAAGACCACCCCAGTTGCAATTTGGGGCACCCACGGTATGGGAGGAGGCCAGGGGAGTGTTAGTGAGGACGGAAAAGCTGGGTGCTTGTCCTTGCAAAACAAAAGCATATTGTGCCACCCTAATCCGATCAGCAGGGGTAGGAGTTGAAAGGCTTCGTTAGACATGGGACACTACCCAAAGCTGTGCTATAATGGAGGGGTTATAGAAAGTCCCCTTGGAGATAAGATCTTGAATCATGCAATGACTTCCTTTTTCTTTAAGTCCTTGAGGATGTGACATCCTTGGGCTTGGAAGTTTTTCTTCCCCAGAAATCCACCATACGGTTGTTGGTCACTCATCCCAAGTTTTATCCATCATAGAATCAACAGACTCCTACCCATGCCCAAATGCCTGCTGATTTTGACTGCATTTTTTTCAAACATTTCTTTACAAGAACACACTTAACTAAATGTCACACACTTAACTAAATGCAAGTCTTACATCTCAATCTGACTGGAAGCTCTCCCATGGATTCACTTTAGGTGTCTTTGGTACCCTTATGAGTCCCAGCTCTTCTCAGTAACACACAATGGTAGGAGAGACCATGGATAAACAAACAACACAGGTTGCAGAACACACTCAACTCAAAATGCCATGGGGGAACCCTCATGGGCTGAACGTTTCTGCTGTATGTTACACACAGGGACACTCACCAGCAGATCATACACTGCTGCCTGCCGGACACTACTGGATGAGAGCTTGTGATATAGTATGCAGGCCATAGTGAAGGATGTATTTATATTCTAACAATGTACTATGAGGGAGGGCTACATATTGATGTATTTTGAAAATATACCAATTTACCAAAATATACCAAAAAACCCAATTTATGGATTTTGTTCTTTCATAAACTGTGCTCTTTGTGCTTTATCTAAGAGATTATCTTGCTTTCTTAAAACTATAACTTGACAATCTGCCTTTTTATTAGGATATTTAGATCATTCTCAGTTAATGGAATTATTAATATGATTGGATTTCCATTTGCCATTGTATTTGTTTTCTGTATTTCTTTTCTTTTTTGTTCTTGTGTTCTTCCTTGACTGCCTTCTCTTAAATAAATGCTTTTTAGTATATCACTTTAATTCCTTTGTTAACTGATTTTTTGTTGTTGTTGTTATCTTCTTAGTGGCTGCTCTAGGGATTATAACATGTATCTTAATTTATTGCACTCTACTTCAGATTAATACTAACCTAATTCTGATAAAACATAGAAACTTTGGTCCAGCATAATAATTCCATTCTCTTCTCCTGTGTATGTGTATGTGTATGATGTGTGTGCGTGCAGTTTGTGTATATATAAGATCAGTTTTAAAATTACTGCTTTATCTGTCTTCCATTAAGAAAAGATACGAGAAAAATATATTTATGGAGTTTCTTATATTAGCCTATAGATATCATTTCTCGTGCTTTTTATTAATTTTGTGGGTTCAAATTATGTCTAGTGTCCTGTCCTTTCAACCTGAAGAATTCTTTGTATTTACTGATAGTCAGGTCTTATAGCAACAAATTCTCTCGACCTTTGTTCATCTTGGAATGTCTTGACTTGCTTTTAGTTTTGAAGGGTAGTTTTTCTGCCTATACAATAAGATTCTTAGATATATAGGTGTTTGTATGCCATTTAGAACTTTGACAATTCCGTCCTACTGCCTTCTGGCCTCCATTCCTTCAGGCGAAAGTCTGCCGTTAATCATTGGATGTTCCCCAGAACGACTTCTGCTACTCTCAGAGTCCCTCCTCCTTCCAAGAGTTTGGCTGTAACATGTCTAGATGATAACCTTGTCATTATTCTCCTTGGGGATTTGTTGAGCTTGTTGGATGTGAGGGTTTTTTAAATCAAATTTGGCAGATTCTCGGTCATTACTTATTCAAATTTCTTCCCTCCCTCTTTCTCTGTATTCTTTCTTTTAAAACTCTCATTATATGTATGTTGGCATGTTTAATGGCCCGAGTTCTAAAGAAAATAGGTGCAGGTCCTATTTTATTTATTTTTTCTCTCATTGGATACTTTTTGTTGATCTATCTTTAAATCCATTGATGCTTTCTTCTGCCATCTTGAATCTACTATTGAGCTCTAGTGAATTATTCATTTCAGTTATAACTCTCAACTTGAGAATTTCCATGTGGTTCTTTTTCATAATTACTATCTCATTGAGACTTCCTATTAGTTGATTCATTGTTGTCATGCCTTCCTTTCATTCTTTAAACATGGTTTCTTTTAGTGCTTTGAACCTAGTTATAATAGCTGCTGTGAAATCTTTGTCTGCTAAATTCAACATCTGGGGACAAGCAGAGATAGCTTCTATTAACTGTGGTTTCTTCCAAAAACACTTTCCTGTTTCTTTGCATGTCCTTTAATTTTTTTTGTTGAAAACTGAACATTTTAGATAATATATGGTAACAACTCTGGATCTAATTTTTCCCCCTCTGATGACTATTGTTGTTGCTGTTTTGTCTGCTTTATTTATTTAGAAATTTTTCTCTGCTAAATCTGTGAATCCATCTTCTGCAAAATGTATACTAACTGATGTCTGTGCTCAGGATTATGGGTTGCTCCTGTATGAGCACAACTTAACAGTCAGCTAATAACTGGGAAGTGTTTGTGCTCAGATGCCTGAAACAGTAAGTCTACCATACTCTGCTGATGGTAGAGTGGCCATTCCAAGTTCCCACTGTTCTCAAGTGTGTCCCAGCTTTTGTTTCCTGCTAGGCCATTTTGAGTATTCTGGGGCTATGTACAAATTTTCCAAGTTGGACAAGAATATAGGAATAGCTTAGGTTCTCTCTGGTCTCTGCTGTACATGTGCACAACCTCATCCAGGAACATGCTTGCCCCAAACATGACTGAAAACTCAGGCTAGTACCATTATTGGCCCTCTCCATTTCTTGGCCACCAAGATTGTCACTTTCGCCGATACTACTACTACATCACCCACTGTTCCAAATCAAGCAGGCCTCTGTGGCAGTTAGTTTTAGTGTCAACTTGGCTCTACTAAGGGATGCCTAAATACCTGGTAAAACATCACTTCTGGGTATGTTTGTGAGGGTGTTTCTAGAAGATACTGGCATTTTAATTGGTGAACTGAGTAGAGCAGAAGACCACCCCCACCAAATGGGTGGGTATTCATCTAATCCATCGAGGGCCCAAACAGAACAAAAAGGCAGAAGGTTGAATTCACTCTCTGACAGCTTGAGCTGGATATCAATCTTCTCCTGCCTGTGGTACTCTTGATTTGCAGGCCTTCAGCCACGAGCTGGAGTCTACACCATCAACAATGGGTCTCAGGCCTTCACAGGCATTCACATTGCAACGCTGGCTTTCCTGGGTCTCAAGCTAGCAGATAGCAGATCATGGAATGTCTTAACCTCCATACTTGTGTACACCAGCTCCTTATAATAAATCTCTCTCTAGATATATAATCTAACTGTATAAAAATAACCAGGAGAAAGAGAGAGAGAGAGAGTATCTGCCTGTTCCTCTGAAGAACCCTGACTAATACACCCACCTTTGATTGTAACAGCACAACCCTCCCCAACTGAGCTAGGAAGGGGAGCAATGCCAGACCAGAACACCAAGACTCCCATTGTTCTTACATGAATTTTAGCAGTTGTTTAAGCATCAGTGCTCCTCAGATTATTCTATGCCATTGGTTAATTCCCAGAACAATGAAATGGTTGCTTCTGTCAATTTTTTCCAGCTTTATAGATGCTTTTTGGAGAAAAGATTAACTGACTTCCTTACTCAGCCATATCTAGAAGTCCTGCCAATAATTCAATTTGAAAATTACACCACTGTAATTAGCAGACAGCGTGTAGGGATGGGATGATTTGCAAGGCTGTGACTGCCTAGTGGGTGATGTCATGACAGACTGATCCATCAACTGGGGCAGAATGGGAGAGGTCAAAATGCCTGATCACATTCACATTACTATCAGTCCCAGGCATAATTTACAAGCCAGAAGGGTTGTTCTAAGTCATTTATATGTCTTGGCAGGTGACAATTGTTTTAAAGCACTGAATTGCAATTCTGCCTATATATGTATATGTATATATACACACATATATCACATCATATATGTACATATATACGCTTATATATCAGAATATATACCTGTGCATATATAAATGCATGTGCATTCTTGCTAAAATAGCTTTCCTCATCCATTCATTCCCATCATTGGGATTGTTATAAAGTTACAGAAACTCCAGGTTCATCGTTAATCCAGTACTGACCAAACCCCAGGAACTCTAGGCACACTCTCTTTTGCAGAGGCAGATAAGACATTCCAGGTACACTTTCCTACTTGCAGGCAGAAGATCATCTTAAACAGAGGAATCAAATGCTAATGTGATCCCAGTTCCATGAAAATTAAGCACAAAAGCATATTATTAAGTCTGAAAGTAATTTCCAAAAAGATGTCAACAGTGCTTAATTATCCAACGCTATCTGACTTGGGCTGTGACCACCACTTTGGGGATGAAAGAGGCTAGCCCTGTAGTTTATCAACAGCCCTGAAGTGGTTCCAGCATCTGAAACTTGCAGAAGAAAGTAAAAAGCTCAAATTAACTTCAAAGCTCAAAGTGGCTTCAGTACCCATTTTTCACGCTAGATCATGAATAATGTCAGTTGGCTGAAACTCTGTGATGAGCGTCTCTAGGGACATTTGTAAAGCACGTGTTAATCTTCAACCTCTACCCGAGAGTTTTTCTTCACAGTCATTTGCCACCTGTCACCGTCCTCCCTGTGACAGGGTGAGTTTAGTCACCGGGGTTGCCATGAGCGAGAGCAAAAGAGATGGTGCTGACGGGGAGGTGGCCAAGGACTGCTCAAGATGGCAGGGGCGGGGGTGGCCCTGTTCCATTTCCTGTCACCCTCGGAAGTTTGGAACAGACTTCCATTTTCCCTGGGGTCTCAGGTTGAAGCAAGATGTATATTCATAAACTAATATCAATGCACGTTACAAGAACAGTTACTATTTATTGAGTACTCACCCAGTGCCTGGCATCGTATAATTCCATAGCGCTTGGAAATTAATTTGAGCTTCGTATTTACGGTAACACGTGTTGTTGGCACAGGCCATTGCTCTGAGGATCATTTCACAGCCGTCTTTGTCTATTTCATGTATGCTTCAGCCAAATATATAGCATCAAATCCTCCCACCAACTCTATGAAGTAGGTACTATTAATGTCCCCATTTTACAGATGAGGAACCAAGAATTTGAGAGGTAATAAGTCACTTGGCTAGTGGCAAGTCAGGATTTGAATAATTTTATTCTAACCTCAACATTCCTGCCTCAGCCACTGAATTAATTGGTTGGAGGCTTTCTATTAGAAAATAGCTACTGCTGTACCACTTTGAATTAGGCCAGTTGTAATGTAAAACAGGGAGAAAGATGCCGCTATAAAGGGACTACCTTGAGCAATGAAGATGATACGAAACCCAAGCTAACATTTGATCTTTAATGTATTTTTAACAGGGGTATGTCTTGGGTGAAAATGAGGAAATATGGCAAGGCACTGGGAGAAATACTGACTTTTAATGATTTGGAATTCAAAATCAAGCCCATATAATAACATTGACTTTATTCATGTATTACTTCATTTATTTAAATATTTGTGGAATACCACCTAGGTGTAGGGATTTTGTTAGACATGGGGGTTATAGCTGTGAACATGGTGGCTTGGCCCCAACCTCGGTAGGGTGAGAGGGGCAAACTAAGAAATAACCAGGCAAATATAATGGGTTGCAATAAGTGTCCCAATAGAAGAATTACAGAGTCTTTGATGAACACATGTAAGGAAAGGAGCCTCAATGTCATCTTGCATTTTCAAAGAGAGCTTTCCCAAAGTTATGCATCAGCTGAGACAAGAACAAACAGCCCCAGTGAAGTGGGGGTGGTAGTTAGCATTCCAGGCGGAGGAGAATTTCTGGAAGCAGGACTTTATGAGCAAATCCTAGAGGTGAGCAGGAACAAGGATCATTCAAGAAATAATAAAAAGGGCCGGGCATGGTGGCTCACGCCTGTCATCCTAGCACTCTGGGAGGCCAAGGTGGGAGGATCGCTCAAGGTCAGGAGTTCGAAACCAGCCTGAGCAAGAGCGAGACCC
>VSMD01139080.1:0-15156 GCA_008750895.1 Mirza zaza | reverse complement strand
GGTTTGTTTTCTTTTAACCTTTTAAAGATGCCACTCCACTAATTTCCTAGCATATTTTCTGATGAGAAGTCTCTGGCAATTCTGAATTTTCTTTCTCTGTTTATCATGTGTCCATTTTCTCTGATGGCCTTCAAATTTGCTATTAATTTTTGGTTTCCATAAGTTTGAATATAATGTGTTTAGATATGTGTGTATATGAGTGATGCTTTGCATTTATTCTTTTTGGAGTTCTCTGAAATTCTTAGATTTGTAGTTTATCTTTTCTTATCTTTGAAAAATTTTCAATTATTAACATCTCAGCCAATGTCCACATTCTGTCCTTTTGAATGGGTTCATTTTTCCTTGAATTTTGAACATATTGGCTGCCTTTCACCCTCAGCTCCCTGAGGGGCTCAAGAGAAATTATAATTTTATTGAGATTTTTCTTGTTGTTAGAAGTAGCACTCTTTTTTAGAAGGAGGTGAAATTTTCATTATTATTTAAATCAGAAGCTTCAAGCCAGTATCTATTATATAAAACTGTTAAAATTGTAAAGGATCTGAGATTTGACCCTACATGAAAGTTAACAATGTAGCCTACCATGGTTTCAACAATGATGGCCAAAGACACAAGACTCTTGGATCAAACAAAGTTTAGTTTGCTATTCATAGTAATAGGAGTATCCAGAGTATTATCATTTTTGTGCCCATTTTCTAAACACCAATTCCCATAGAACAACAAGAAAGGACCACGTGACACGTGCACATGCAGTGTGTTATGTTACAGGGGAATCCTGCACTTAGGGACACCAATATTTTATAATGGGCAATAAATATGTCTTCCGCTTGCTGTAGAGGCATACACTATATCTGCCTTCCAAGAATGTTTTTTTATACAAGCATACTTAAAGAGAGAGCTCAGAACAAAGGCATTCACTATCTCTGCTCCCAAGACAGACAAAATGTGAAAGATCTGTAAAGAACTGTCTCCCACTAGAGACAGCATCTCCTGGGCCAGCTCACTTTACATCCCATGTGGATTTCCCTCTATTTTGTGTCCCAGGATCCATTCTTATGTATCAGCAGATGTTCCAGGTACTAGAGATACTATGGTGAACAAAACAGATACAGTCCCTATTTCTCTAAGCTGATAAATAGGATCACTGGAGGTTTTCAGGATTTTACCAAGTCACACAAAGTCTCAATGGACTAAACTTCCAGTAATGGTAGAGTTTAGATATTCAGAAGATAATACACAAATGCTGTTTATACTTACATCACTCACTTTATTTTTACTTCTCTATTATGAATGTCTGTGGGAATTTTAATAGTTGAATATGAAGTTTTTAAAAATAGGAACTGCATTTTACTATGTTCTGTTTTGCTAGTGCTTTCCTATAACTTTTTATACACGGTATTCCTATGTAGGTGACAGGGAAATCATGTGTGTGTGTGTGTGTGTGTGTGTGTGAGTTTGCCTTTAAGGTGTCTACTAGGCCCCACATGTTATTTCATTAGAAAATGACAGCTCGTTCTACTTTTCTATAGCATGATAAAACAGCCAGGTAATTTTTATCTGGATATTTGCCACATCAAAAAGTTTTGACTCATTAGGCATAACATGCAAATTCTGATATTTTATCACTGGTGACTTTAACACTTCATAAAATAGATATAGTGCTTCCTATTTCTGTATATGAAGGTGAGAGATAACAAAACTGAAGGAAGTTTGGATTTGCAAATGACTTGGAACCACCACATCCTGCATGCTATTTTCACCACGTGTCCTTTTCAAAACAGATACAAAATGTAATCTTTTCTTTATTTTTTTTTTAATTGCCAGGAATAGGAATATGATGGCATTTCATTTCTGTCAAAACATCACAGGGTTATCTAATTCTTCCACCCCTCCACCGCCCTATGTGTTTGACTTAGTTAAACCCAGCTAATGTTTTCTTAGAGTTTTCCCATTGATTTTGAAATTCCATAAATGTGTATGCATGTATGTATATTTATAGACACACAACATATAAACTATATTCTTTATTCATTTGTGACTAAGTTATGTATGTAATAGACCTTTCTCTGCAGGATTCCCAGGTGCCAGAAGTGTCTTGTCAAGATGCCTTTGTAAGTGCTGACCTTTGAACCTAGGTGTGCTGTTTTACCAGCATTCAACAGGGGAAGGGCCAAAGTTCAACTCTAAACTCTGTGTGTGCTGCTTGATTTAAATTTGAAACTTGGCATCGTGTGTTTCTCCTGTGCCTGGTTATTATTCTTGGAATGTAAAAAGGTACATGTTTTTGTAATTCTCTGAGGAGCTCCTCTATGGCTTTTTCAGAGCCTAAGTCAGATTTTGCTTCCAGGGCAATGTTCCAGGGGCAAAAGTTCATTTTATAGCAGTTCTCAGACAGATGGGTGCTAATTTTTGAAATCTATACAGGCTTTCCTATTTGCTAGGGTCTGTTTAATGGTCTATGTTACTGCTACAGGAATGTACTTACTTATTTCTTCTCTTGCTGCTTGGAAGGCTCTGATTTCCATCTGAAACGCTGAAGCAGTTTGGGAGAGGAAAGGGAGCACTAACTCATTTGCAGGTAGACTTTAGTTAGCCTTTCTGAACTTCCACAGATTCTATTTCAGCATTGGTTTGGAACCTCGGACATTATTAATAGTGGTAGCATGATACCTGCAACTACCTATATGGTCTAGGAGAAGGAAAATAAAAAATGAAATATATGCATGTACTATAATATTTACAGCTGGCATGTCCTTGAAAGAGTATGGGTAGATTAAAGTTCAGGAAATCAAATTACATTTTAAATACAACCAGACAGCATATCATAGCAGCCTCCCAGGTAAGTGAAAAAACTGCTTCTTTATTTAAAGGACCACTGGCTTATGTTTTGTAATTCATTGCTTTTGCAACTATGATCTTAGCTATCTGAAACTCACCTGTTGTGTAACTCCTCCCAGTCAGAACAGAAACCAGTGTCACAAAAGAAGCAAAAGGTATCGTTGCAACCTAAAGCAATATCACAGTGTTTGTGCACTAATGCTCAGGAACCTGACTTAGAGGTAAGCCTACTTTAAGATCTATTTATTTGTAGTTCACACACAATTCTAAAGACTAACTAGCTGCATTTGTTGTTTGTATTAGTTTGTTCAGGCTGCCATAACCAATACCACAGACTGGATGAATTAAACAACAGAAATTAATTTCCTCATGGTTATGTAGGCTAGAGGCCCAAGATCAGGGTGTTGGCAGGGCTGGTTTGATTCTGAGGCTATTTTCCTTGGCTTATAGATGGCCATCTTCTTCATTCGTCTTCATGTGGTCCTTCCTCCATGCATATGCATGTTTGTGTCCAAATTTTCTCTTCTTGTAAGAATACCAGTCATATTGGATTAGGGTCCACCCTAAATATCTCATTTTAACTTACCTGTTTACAGAACGTATCTCCAAACTTGGTTACATGTCGAGGAACGGGGTTTCAGATTTCAACATATAAATTTAGGGAGAGGGACACAATTCAGCCCAAAATATTACTCATTGCACCTTTGAAGAAGAAAATAGAAACAGTGGCTAAAGCAATCAGGTATGCTGGTAGTAGCCACACTTTGTCCAAAGGAAAAGAGTGATAGCAAATTTATTTTAAAGGCTCATATAAGCATATTGGAAAGCACAAAAACTGGTATAAGCATCCTCCTATCTCTCAGCAGGGCCTCAGATCATCTTGATATGACTGCAGAATTAAAACTAAGACATCAGAGAAGAAGTGCAGTGAAGTGTTCATCATATAGAAATAACAAGTTCTCATAGAATGACAGATGGGAGTTTAAGTCCTAACACTGTCACTTGGACAAGTCACTTAAGTTCTCTGTTTGTTTTCTCATTAGTATCTTGAGAGTATAAATATTCATGCAAATACCAGAGACAGAGAAGTCATGTATGGGTGCTTCATAAATAGATGAAAAAGCATTCTATAGAAAATAAGGTCTTAGATCCAACAAGAAGGCATTAAAATAAGTATTACAATTAAATAAGATTATATTTACATATCAAATGTCCAAAGAGGAAAATTTTCAAATTTTTAATTAGGCATATCCTGAGTTATCTAGAAAACTGATTTTTAAAATAAAAAAGCTGAGTCAATATCTAGCGTTTTCCTAAATGAAGGATTCATTGCAAAGAATTTTCTTAAGGCAGAGCATGATTGCATGTTAAAATAATCAAATGGATCCTTCTGACTATATTGCCCTGTGTCTAACTCTAAGCAATAGAAGTAGTATGATATAGTGGAAAGAGTTCTGCCCTGTAAATCAAAGGAATTGGATTCTGATTTCAACATTGAAACTACCTTTAACTTAATTTTATCTGTTTTTAAAATGAAAGTATAGAACCAATGGTTTTCAGGTTTTTCAGGTAAAATTTTATGAGAAGTCATTTCTATCTTCTGTGTTCTCACTTCATAGAATTGGGGAAGATCTTAAACAGACATATCCTCTACTTATGAATTACCATTACCCTCCACCAGTTTGCAGAGATACCAAGTGTGAGAATATGAAATACCAGGAAGACTTATCTCCACCTACACAGCCACTTGTCTTGTAGTGGCAACTTTGACTCTTTGAATTGTGTCTTAGGTATCTGTTCCCTGGGTAGGGACTTCCAGGACAACACATGATTGTCATATCTAAATCCCATAATGGGTAGGTTTCCATCTTAAGCTGTTAAGTCCTCCTCAACAAGGCATCAGATCCTGCCCTCCTCTGTCAGGGGCGTGTTAATCTCTGACTTTCAGAAACAACCAAATGAGCTAACAAGTCACAGCACGCATATAGATCGTGTCAAGAAAAACGTGCCTTTAAATGCTGTCAATACTTTAGTAACTACAGGAAGCCCAGCATCCTCACCCTTTCTCTTTGTCTAAAGTCCTGAGGGGAAAAAAAAAGTCCTTGTCCTTTTTAGAGGCACACCTAAGAGTTTCTCTTTGCTTGAAGACAATAAAGAGCTACCCAGTGTTAGAAAACAAATGGTTCAATTCCTCCACCTATTACAGGTAAGGATTTGAGGGTGGCACCAGAAATAGTTAGCAAGCTAGCATTTTCTCAGGCTCTAGTGATACCAGGTTGGATGTGAGAAGGTCTCAACTTTCACGGAGCTTACAAGTGAAGACTCAAATTACAGTGTAAAGTGCTGATACCGGGGATTTAGGAAATAGAGCCAAGGCAGCAGAGCTTACAGGAATACAGAGTTTTTAATTATTTTTTAAAAATTTTAATTGACACATTATAATGGTACATATTTATGGGGTACAATTTGATGTTCTGTACATACATAGATTGTAAAATGATCAAATTAGGATAGTGTATCTATCACCTTGTGCATTTATCATTTCTTTGTGGTGAAAACATTCAAATGCCTCTCTTTCAGCTATTTTATAATATACAGCACCTTACTGTTAACCATCATCACCGTACTATTCAATAAAGCACCAGAATTTATTCTCCCCAGCTAACTGTAACTTTAAGAGGACAGATTTTGAACTCCTAAAGACAATTCAAATTTAACATATCAGTGACCAAACTCATTATTCGCCATCTCCTCAAACCAATTCCTCTTCTAAGTCAAAATGTAACCTCTTCTATGCAGTTTGTAACTAGGACCTACTGATCCCATCTCCTCACTAATTCTCAAATCCATTCCATTCCCTCCTTCATTATCATTGCCCTAGTTAAAAGTTTTGCTCTGCCTCTAGTCTTACCAACCTCTGAATCATCCTTCATGCAATCAACAGATTATCTAAATAAAACGCAAATTTAACCATATCACTCCTCTGCCTGAAGCCTCTAAATAGCTCCCTATTTTCTGCAAGTTCCCCAGAAGGGCATGTAAGACCCCCTAGATAGGGCCACTCCACTCACTTCCTTCCCCTTTCTCGTTTCCATGCTCACCATCTGGCTTTAGAACATATCGATACCAATCCATTTATGTCCCTTTACACATTGCTTTGAACATACTTCATCTTAGAAAAGCAACATTGATTTTGCAGCATAAGTATCTTATAATAATTTCATTGATCTTCCAGAATAGATAAATTCTGAATGAGTTTAAATAGCAGAGCCATTTCTTTCCCTGGATCATCATTCCTAAATTGAGTATTTATGTTTTAGGACTTTACAGTGAAGACAGAACCCTAGATTAAAGAAAGATAACAGCACACCTGTAATCCTAGCACTTAGGGAGGCTCACTTGAAGCCAGGGGTTTGAGATCAGCCTGGACAACATAGCAAGATCCCATCTCTACAAAAAATTTAAAAAAATTAGCCAGGCATGATGTAACGTGCCTGTAATCCTAACTACTCTGGAAGCTGAGATGGGAGGATCGTTTGAGCCCAGGAGTTTGAGACTGCAGTGAGCTGTGATCATGCCACTGCACTCCAGCTGTTACTATACTCTTCTTTTTACCATACCAGGCAAAAAAGGTACAAGTTTAGAAATAGTAGGTGAACAATGTAATAGCCCTTGATAAGCCTTGTTAGTGCAAGGCATTTCTTTCCATAGGCATAAGCATAACCATTATTGGGGTGGGATGGGGGAGATGGTGGAAGGAACATGAGCTACTGTCCATGGTCCTGATACCCAATTATATACATGGTTGTTTTCTGTGAGCTGTGTTCCTTCTCCCCTGTTTCTATCATCCTTTAGCACCCAAGAGTTATATCAATCCTGCTAGCTGTGGTTTGCTGAGTGAGTCAGTGCTTTAAATGAGTTCTGTTATGGATTGAATTGTATCTTCCCCAAAGATATATTGAAATCCTAAACCTTACAACCTGCGAATGAGACTTTACATGGAAATAGTCTTTGCAGATATAATCAAAGTTAAAATGAGGTAACATTGGATTATCTAGTCACTGATCCAATGACTGACATTGTTATAAGAGGGGGAAATTTGGTCACAGGTCCACAGGGGAGAAGACCATGTGAAACAGAAGCAGAAATTAGAGCCATGCAACTACAAGACAAGAAGCAGCAAGGATTGCTGGCAACACCAGAAACTATTAGAACTAATAGAAGAGGCAAGGGAGGATTCTCTCCCTATAACTGTCAGAGAAAGCATAACTATGCCAACATCTTTATTTCAGAGTTCTGTCCTCCAGAACCGTGAGAAAGTAGATTTCTGTTGTTTTAAGCCACCTAGTCTGTGGTAGTTTGTTATGGCAGCCCTAGAAAGCTAATACAAGCACACTATAAATATCTCTTTGAATTTTTTATTTTGGTATCATTTTGGCCCCAAATCTTAGCCAATTGTCTTTCTTCAAACTCTAGGTTTTAGTGTGTTTATTATTATGCATAAAGGATAATACTACTCAGAACTGAAATATGGTGATGCCTGCAAGTGAAGGACCAAAGTCAGGCTTGAGGTTTGACTTCCAGGATACTTGTCTATTTCTGCTTCAGTTGAGGCAGAAGGGTAGATATATATTTCATTTAAAGGAATAAAATAGACAGCTCTGTATTATTCAAAATTAGTGATGATTTGTGGGTTATTTATAGAGATTTTGCTTTTCTACTTTTGGGATCTTCACTGCTTAAGCATTTCTGTGCCTATTAGCATTGATTCATATGTCTATTACTGTTTTATGACATTGCTAAGTAAAGGATAGAATGGGAATTATCTCTCAATTATCTCTCAATTTCCTTTTGCTCTAGAGGAGAGAAAGTAAAGTAGTCAGGGAGGGAGGGTGGTTGGTGGACATACCATTCTTTGCAAATTGTCAAGATCTCTTGTAACTTGGTTCCTTTTGACTGCAGTGATAACAGGCTGTTTTCTGCCTCTCATGCACACATTCATCAGCCTAAGAAGGTTATATTTATGATTCTTCTGCTTTTGTATGCAGATTTGTTGTTGATGAGAACACAGAAGAATTCCTGCCTTTATTACCTTCTCATCTGGGTTGCGTATGTGACCAGCAGGCGTGTGCTCAGTGCTTTGCTTACTGATGTTATCACGACATCCTATAGAGGGTACTGCTGAAGAGTTTCCTGTCCATTCAGAACCAAACAGCCAGATTGAGTTTTCAGACAATGTACACTGGGGAGAAGATGCTGCCAGGCCGCACGTTAGCTCAGAAAATGTCATTTGTGTGACTGGCAACGTGGTATCTGAGTCTTAGATTGTTTTTATTCCTTTTTATTTTTTTAGGGGTGTGGTCTTTGTTCCCATTATAATCTGCCTATAGATTTCAAAGCACATTGCCTTACCCAGGGTAAATACAGAAGATGCCTCTGGGGAACAACTTCCTGAGATGAATTTTCTGCGTGAATTTTGAGACTGGCATTTAAGTCCGTTATATAGACAGATTGACTTCAGCAGAATTACTGTCACACTGGGGTATTAGTTTATTAGAATTTGAACTCCCATAGGACATATGTATTTCATGTGTCTATCATTTGCAAATATATGAAAATGATAGACATGAAATCATGGACTTCATTACAAGGTTGTTTTCATTGCAGCTCATTGAACTAGGCAGTGTTTGAAAATAATTGGCTTTAACTCGTGAGATGTCACTCTAGAATCTTGTCCTTTTTTTAGGCCTCTGTAAATGAGTGAAATAATTATTATTTTCTTCCAAAAATGTTTGCTAAGTGAATGAATGACTTATTTACCACAATTATTTCTATGGCTCCTGATTGAGGATGATGTACTCCTTTGGTCATTGTAGAATGGTGGCTTTTGGATTAAGCTAAAAGATTGTGAAGACTTAAGAGCAATAAATTCTATTCCTATCAGTCATATTTCTAAATTAAAAAAACTCTCCATGACATTATTCCACTGAAAAGCCTTTGAATTGTCGACTCAACTATTAAAATGCTTTGCCACTTAACATCTCCCTCTGTTTTCTCTTTCTCATCTACATAATCAGCAGCAGAATGTATGCTGTCTCTTATATTAGAAAGGTGACTCTCCCCAGGGTGAAAATTATTCTTGTATAATGACACAGCCCATGCGCTAGAATAAAATTAATTAGAAAATGAGTCTTGCCTGATTGCTAGGAAGGGGTTGAAAACTAACTTAGATTTCATTAAATAGTGATAGAGCTCATAAGTTTTATGGGGGGTAGATATCTAGAAGATCTGATAGGATTTGGATATTGAGTTTCAGCAAGGCATTTGATGAACTCTTATAATATGCTCATGGACAATATGCATAGCAACCGTCATAAAAACTAATTTACATTTAGGCTGCATTAAAAAGAAGTATAATACTCATCACAAAGTACATATTGGTTTCTCCCAGCCTTAGTCAGGTCATTCTTGGGTTGTGGCGATGTCATGCTTTAAGAAGACATTGAGTACTTGGAGTGTGTCCAAAGGAGAGACACTAGAATGATGAGAAGATTCAAACTCAAGCTATTTTTTAAAAAAGACTGAGTAAATTCAGAATATTTATCTTGGATGAGAGAAGATATGGGAAGAACATGAAATGCTAAATAATATATGTGGTGGACCAATATGTTGAAGAAGGGCTTATTCTATGTGGCTTTTTGATTTAGAGAGGTAGCGGGGACAGAAAGAAAGAGTAAGAGCTTGGAATTCAGAACTGGGTTGATTGTCATACAACTTTCTAGCTGTGTGAGGCTGGACCGATTTTTTGACCTACTTGAATTTTAATTTCATGATCTATAAATGGAGAATAATTGTGTCTACCTTGAGAGATTTCAAAGCCAAGTATTAAAGCTGCCTGACATATGGTAGATGCCAATATTTCAAAGAATTAAAACTAATATCCAGAAGGCCCTGGGAGATAGTTTTGCTCCACTATAACAAAAGAGCTTTCCTGCACTCAAGGCATTCCAACGAGAGAGTGAGAGAAAATTCCTCCTTGCTCAGTGTAACCTTTCTGCCCGCTTTCCTATATTAGCTCCACCTTTGCTGTCATCTAAAGAAACAAGATACAAGCACGTGAAAAGCATTTAATTTGAAGAATAGTATCCCTAATTCTGATCTACTTCACTGGTTAGTAATTAAATCATGTTGAAAGAATGTGTTCATTTATTCACAATTTGTACCTGTTCGTTGTAGCCAGTTAATAGCTGCAAACGTATATCTTTTAATACGTCAGTTACTTTCACCCAGTCAAATGACTACAGGCTAAGGAGTGTTCATTCTCCAAAACTTAGAACTCAGAAATCAGTTTAATTGCTCTAAACCAAATTTAGTGCACTGTTTTCTCAATTGGGACTTACTGTCTCCTAAGAAAATAAAACTGAAATGTAAGAATGCATCATTTTTTATTTTCAGAGACAAGATGAAAAATTAACTTTATATTACCTTAAAAGAAATGTATAAATTATCCTCTAGAAAGTACAGAGAGTCCCAGCAGAACACTGAATTTAAGTTATGGCACCATGAAGGCATTCAAGTGTAATTTATGTGCTATTAATGACACTTATATGAATTTCATTAATATTAAAAAGTAAATTGTTACTATCTCTGTGAAGATAAACTATCTTTCTTTAGTGACTTTTGAAAACCACTCTGGGTATATAATGAGAACTATTGTGAGAATTGAGATCCTATGTATAAAAATTAATGTGCATGTATCATCCACTATTGGTTGCTCATATTATTGCTCAAGAAAAAATATATTAATAAATTAAAGCAGTATATATATAACTAATGGACTAAAGAGAGGCAACATGGTAGGGTTTTTTAGAAAATGTTCTTTATGAACTTTGTTAAACGCAATAAAAAGGAGACTCTAAAACATAGCTGAACTTAAGAATCAAACTTAAAGCATAAATAAAACAAATAAATAAAAGCAATAGGCATTTTAAACTTCTTTCTGGACAAAAAAAAATATTCTCTAAATATAACATGTATTTTTAAAGATTTGGAAGATTTGGAAGACTTATCCAGAAATCAAGATAAGTTCATCATTATGTTTTATTCTAAATAACGTAAGATTAGTATAATTAGGTGAATTTTCCCTATAACAGAAAAATTCATCATATTTTCCCCTCAAATAGGAATTGATTGAAAAATCATTTGAGAGATCCCCTTGCTGACAAGTTGGTCTACCCAAAGAAATTTTCAAAATTCCTCAAGATTAGGTGAGCCACATTTCTCAAGTGCCTCAGGTAAGGAGAATCATTCTTAAGTATGAACAGATAAATCAATCTGTGCATTAACCTGCTCTGCCTTTTGTGCACATGTGTCCATCATTCCCTTAGAAAGAAAACATTTGAAAATAGGAATAAAATTCTGTGAGCATTACATAACGCCAATGAATACATATATTATTTGTCTCATCATTTTCCTTACACTTTAGGAAATGTTATTTTAATCAAATCCAAAAAAAAAAAAAGGAATTTGCTCTCGCTTTCATAGGTGCCTCAGGAAACTATGAGGGGCTCATGTTGAGGCTTATGAATACGTGTGTGATGCTGCTCCAAAGTCAAAAGTGATCATGAGTTTAAAGAAGTTAAAGTATTTTGCCAAGTGTACAAAGGTGGTAAGTGGTAGAGCTGGAGCTCAAACCCAAGTGAGATTTCCAGAAACACCGTTTCTCAGGACAGCACACTGCCTTCTCTGGAAGCATTTCCAGTCCATTTGCTGATGCATTCCCTCTGTTTCAATTCTTTTTTTTGTTGTTGTTGTTGCCCAGGTTAGAGTGAGTGCCATGGTGTCAGCCTAGCTCACAGCAACCTCAAACTCCTGGGCTCAAGTGATCCTCCTGCCTCAGCCTCCCGAGTGACTGGGACTACAGGCATGCGCCACCATGCCCGGCTAATTTTTTCTATATGTATTAGTTGGCCAATTAATTTCTTTCTATTTCTAGTAGAGACGGGGTCTCGCTGTTGCTCAGGCTGGTTTTGAACTCCTGACCTCGAGCAATCAGCCTGCCTCGGCCTCCCAGAGTGCTAGGATTACAGGCGTGAGCCACCGCGCCCGGCCTATTTCAACTCTAAATGTTGAGTTCCCTGAGGCTCTGGACTGGGCCTTCTTCTCATGGACGGCCGCATCCCACGTGCATAAATACCACCTGAGTGCTGCCAAGTCTCAATTTCCATCTCTAGCTCAGACATCGCTTCTGAGTTTCAGATTTATCCATCCAACTGTCTTCTGGTCACCTCATACGTAAAGTTTCATATGCCTCATTTCTCCGCAAACTAAAACGTGCCATCTCCAAGTTTTCTATCTCGATAAATGGAACCAAGAAGCTATCATTGATTTGTCTGTGTTTTCATACTCAACCCTCCACCGCCACGTTCCACTGGAGCAGGGTCCTCAGCGTCCCCTGAGTCCATCCGCTTGGCCCCGTCTCCTGATGAAATTAACAACAGCTGCTAAATCAAAGGAGATGAGCCCAATCATCTCACTATAAAAAAGATGTAATAGGCTCTACCTCCTGTTTTCTGGGAAGCCATGGTCATGCATTAGCTAACTTCTATCAAGAGCTTGACTTCCTTGCTTTGAAGAATTTATAACTGTCTTCAGTTTTATGAAGCGAAAAATAATTTAGATTTTTTTTTTCTTCATGCTAATGCTTTTCCTTCCCACCTTTCCTATGTGGCATTTTTGGTGCTTTCTAGATGCCCTTTCAAATTCTTGCTGGGGCCTTTTTGCTCAGGTATTTCTCTAAGGGCCTCTCTTTGTCTAGTCAGTCCTCAAATTAGCGTTTGCTAGGGACTGCATTTTTTACTTCTGTTGTTTAGATATACATATTTTATATAACCAAGCATGTGAAAACATCTTATTTCAGGGTTTTCTTTATTTTAAAAATATCTTAAAATGGTATGCTTCCATTTTAGAAAAAGGAGAGAGAAAAAAAGAACTATATTAGCAGCTATAAGTCCCGAGATTTTGCCATGGGAGGAATACACCATAATCAACTTTTTTAAAATATCACACACACTTTTCTCTTTCCTATCAACACCCAGCCCCTCAGTTGGCATTTCATGCTTGGAGACAGCAGCAGCATGGCAAATGAATTTTACACACTCCTGATAATAGCCGTTTTCTCTCTGAAAGGCATAGTCCATAAAAAGGAGGAGAACCAAAATACTAGTTGCTGATCCAAGACTTGACAAAAAGAGCTAGTGGTTTTTGTTTTGCATTATCTGGGTTGACTAATATCATGGGCAGTCTGATAATACCTATGGCACTTTAGGAAAAGAGATTTTTTTAATTATTAAAATTCCTTTGTAAGGATGGTTTGGTTTTATAGTTTCCAAAAATAAATATCAAAAGGGCCAGCTTCTGAGAATGGAAGTCAAGGCTTAGTGTGAATTTATATCTAGGCCTTCAGACATATGCTTACAGCCCTGGGAATTGGCGGGAATCTCAAAGCAAAAAAATGGATTTTTGTAGGTATTTTATAGGCAACAGTATCTCTAATGAAGTTCTCATTAACCCAGCTTCTTATCACTGGATGGTTAAATACTGTCCTACATTATTGTAGCATAAAGTTTTCGTTCAATACAAGGCAGGAGGAGATTTTGTGGGTTTTTTTTCTTTTAAAAGAAAAGTTAAGAGAGTTGAGAATCAAAATCCTAGAACCAGATTAAGGAAGGCAGAGAGCGCTCATGGATTTTGGACTTAGGGTCCTGCTTTGCTACTTACTAGTTGTGTGAACTTGAGCATTGTAAGCTCATCTATTAAATGAGGCTCCATTTGTCATCCAACCAATAGTCATTGAGCATCCATTATGTGCCAGAAGCTATGTTAGACTAGGGTGAGCAGGGTGATGGGAGTGTGGTGGTAAACACAACAGACAGGCAGACAAATTCCTGTTTTCAAAAACTAAGACTGCTTCCGGTTCACATCCCACAATTCTACCCAGTGATGGGTTCAGGCAGATAGACAGTGCTATGGTCTGAATGTTTGCATCCGCCCAAATTCATACGTTGAAATCCTAGCCCTCAAAGTGATGGTATTAGGAGGTGGGGCCTTTGGGAGATGATTAGGTCATGAGGGTGGAGCCCTCATGAATGGGATTAGTGCCCTTATAAAAAAGACCCCAGAGAGCTTGCTTGCTCCTTCTGCTAGGTGAAGACACAGTGTGAGGATGTCATCTACGAGGAAGTGGTCCTCATCAGACACCAAACCGGACCTTGGATTTCCCAGTTCTCAGCTTTGGGAATTTTGTTATAGCAGCCTGAATGGACCAGGATAGATAGATAGATCTAAGATTAATCTCTCTCTCTCTCTCTCTCTTTCCATCTATCTATCAATCTATCTATCTATCATCTATCTATCTATCTCTGTGCTTTCACACAGTTACTTATTAAAAACTGGTTTGTAAGCATACTTTGTTTATTAAGGATATTATATTGCTAATTGTCATGGTCATGTTTTTATACTTTCAAGAGTCTACTCCTTGCTTATTAATTTTGTTATGATGTTTTTTTGGGTTTTATTTTTCATGTAGTCAAATTTCACGCTTCTTTGTGACTTTTTCCATTATTTTTATGCATGGAAAGTTTTTCCTTTAGAATAGCATTACAGCTCTCTCTTCTTCAGGTTCACCTGCCTTCATTCCTAAAACTCCTAATTTATGATCCTTTTGTCTATTGTGCTCAGCAAGGTCCCCGCAGCTACACCTGAGTGTTGAGCAGCTGATATCTGCATGACACTGTCTTGTGCACCCAAAAGCACGGGAAAGTCACAGTGCCACATCCAAATTAAGAACCAAGTATTGGGAAAGTCACAGTGCCACATCCAAATTAAGAACCAAGTATTGGGAAAGTCACAGTGCCACATCCAAATTAAGAACCAAGTATTTTATGCCCTTTATTTTTCTTATAATTGAATATTTAGTGTTCTCACGTGGACCCCTCAATTTTTCATCTACGAGTTAATTGATTTAAAAGTTGGCAAAAAAAATAAAATAAAAATTAAAATATTTAGTATAAAAAAGGAACATCTGGTGGATGAGTGGAGGCTGCTGGCTGTCAGATGCCTGGAGCACAGAGAGAAAAGCCTTGGAGACGCTGAGAGGTCAGGAGAAGGTCTCTCTCATGGTGCCAGTGGACATCCCAGGGCTGAGAAGGGCATTTTGCCCTTAAGATTTGGGGGGCTGTCTTCCAGGTATTTTCCTGATGCCTGCAGAAGGGCCTGCGGTCTCCTTTGTCACATTTCACTTCACCTAACTAACATGAGCTC